>JAADXK010000102.1:0-46018 GCA_023337805.1 Globisporangium barbulae | reverse complement strand
GGGGTTGGCAACCTGTGCCTCATAGACAGCCTGCGGGCTAATGGCAAGCCGCGCAACCACAAGTTAGTATAGCGGGCATGCAAGGTTATTAGTAGTTCTCCTAATGGTAGTAACGTAATATACCTCAACTTAAACTGAAAAAAAAAAAAGAAAAACGGATAAACATACAATATGCAGGTGCCTCTTCAAGTCAGTCACTAAAATAAGTGTTTAAAGCGAAAATGGGCAACGAAGGTGATGCTGATGATCGCGACGACGGCGACGCGCGGCGCCACGCGTTCGCAGTGCTGCAGGAAAAATACGTAAGTGCGCGGCGTCTTGCGTGCTGTCCGACGATGGACCTCGTCGCAGTGCTCACTGTCGACGGCCAGCTCATCGTCCACGTGAGTAACTAGCTCTTCATTTTGTGTAGCTCTTGGTTTTGAAGCATACTAACATGTCGTCACGCGATGTCATTGCGCGTACTTACATAAACGCTGTATGTGTACACATGCACGCATCATCGTGTTTGCAGCGCACGATCTCGTGGCAGCGGCTGCTTCACGTGAAGCCGTCGGAGGTGAGTTTCGAGATCACGGCCATCGAGTGGAGTCCTGACGGGCTCTTCCTCGCGCTCGGCTGCGACGAAGGTGAGGTCGTGGTGTACGAGATCGAGTCCGGTGAGCAGCGTCCCGAGCTGCGAGCGCTCAAGCAGCTGCGCGACTTCCAGCACAGCCACACGATCACAGCGATGCACTGGGCGGCGTGCAGTCCGCACGATCACGAGCCACAGCCGCACCAGCAGAGCCAGAGTCGCAGTCCAAGCAGCTCGTACTTTGGCTATCGCGCCAAGCGATTTCTCGAACCGCAGAGCCAGACAAAACTAGAGACTAGCAGCAGCAGCGAAAGTGATATAAACGTGCTAGTGACAGCGGATACGAGCGGCGAGATCGTGCTGTGGTGGATGGGCAAGATCTATCTGACAAACGTGGACATCAAGGCTCTTCTTCAAGATCAAGGTGGTGACAATGCTAGTGTTACAATCACGATAGACAGCGTGCGGCTTGCGCCAGACCTGTCTCGGCTCTTCGTGGTGCTGATCGTGAATCCTCAAGGCCTCACTGATGCCCCAGAGCAACCGGCACAAGCGACCACCGCCAGCAGAAAGTATCAGCTCGTGACCCTTGATCTCAGTTCCGTGCGCCACGTCGCAGACGAGATCAACTTTCTCGCGCGCATGATGGACGAAAGTCACGAAATCCTGAACCAGCTCGTGCTCTCAATGCGACAGATGGCGACCGAATGGAAGAACGCGACGCGCATCTTTGAGCTCAAGATGGGGCTCATCGGCTCGCTCTACGAGAAGTACGCGTGCGAGGATCCGCCGCAGGTCGACATGCTCTCGGTCGTCGCCAGTGGCATCACGTCGCCGGCGCTGGCACAGTACTTTGCCCAGGACATCCAGGAAATGGTGCGAAACATTGTTGTTCTTGTTGTTGAAGATGGTTTTGTGGTGAGTGTCAAATGATTAACCTTGTGTGTCTGCCTTGTTGTAGAGCGTCGACCGAATGCAGAAGCTCCTAATGAGTGGCTGCGAGACGCTCGCAAGTCTAGTTGAAGAGAAAATGAAAGCAGGGCTCGTCAAGCTGCTCTTCCACCTATCGGAGCTACGCGGACGTGCGAAATGGAAACGCGCGGCTTTCGCAGACACGATGGCCGTCGCGACTTCTGCGATCGACGATCTCATCACGATCACGCAGGACTCGCTCATTAGCATGGAGATCTTCTCGCACGCCGTGCACGAGACGCGTCAGGACTTTGGGCTCTTCCTGCAGTGGGTGCTCGAGCGCATTCGCATCCACACGAATGCATCTACTAGCCGTGCTGGGGCGGCAGCATCGGATGCGCAAGGTGGTGATGCGACCAAATCGCTCTTGAATCAAAGACGGCTCTGCAATTTCCTGCAACGCGCAGCAGATGAGGCTCAGGCGTTCAGGGAACTTCAGCCGCCGAGTAACAAGTACCGAGTCGAGGTTTCTTTCGGAAACTTAGTGTCCAAGCAGCTCGCGAAACCCAAGGCGCCGAGTCGTGAGAGCGAAAATGAAGCAGCGAGCATCCTGTTGTTGCTGGAGAATCTGGAGACCAAGTGGTTCGCGATGATCACGCAGCTGACGCAGAGTGTCGCGAGTACGATCACGATCGAGCCCAGTGGCTGCTTTGACTTTGGTGGCGACGGCGTGGAAGAGTTCAGTTTCCACTATCGGCAGAGCGTCGACGATGGTGTTAATAACGACTGTGGCGGTAGCAAAGACCCCGACGACGATGATGATGACAGCGACGACGACGATTATATGGAGGCTGTTGACTGGAGTTCACTCAAGAGCTTCGCGCTGGCGCAGAATCGAGACGCGACCCATCCGCTGCTGATGTTTGGGATTCGACTGCAAACCAACCAGTTGGTGCTGCTTCGCGCAAAGTGGAGTCTCAACTCACAGGATCAAAGAGGTTTCGTCTGGGAAGCAGTGAAGCTTGCACCACGACCACCATCTCAAGACAATGAGAGCAGCACGCAACTCCGAGGCTTTCACTTCTACGGTGACAAGGCATCGGGAAAGAAGGAGCAGCTTGCGTTTGTGCTCACAAAGAGCGTTCCTCAAGACGGTTCGCAGCAACAACAAGGTTTATTTGCATGAGTTGGACTCTATGTCCTCCTGCTTCCCACTGGAAGATCGCAAGCGGATTGATTTCGTTTTATTGCGCGCTTTTGACAGATTGGCTCTACTTCCAGCAGTACGACCAGCTTGCATTCCATCCACTCAGTCTTGAGGCAAAGGATTCGCTGACTGCAAAACTGTCAAAGGTACGCAGAAATGCTCAGTAGCGCCAGGCATCTCCGTGCGCTGCTTTATTCGGCTTCTGACGCTAATCTTTGTGTCCTTGCAACGTGGCTACAGCTATCCGAGTGCTCGCTGCCGATGGCTGGAAAGTGTCGCACCAGACTGCTCACGACGTCAGTATCGACTACGAACGCCTCGATCCCCCGAGTCGTCGCGAACGCGAAGCGTGGCATTGTGTGCGTCTCAACGCTTGCGAACAGACTCACGATTCTCGATGCAGAGGATGACGACGACGAGGAGGAAGAGGAGAGCGACAACATAGTAGAAGAGTGTCTGCAGAGCGGGTCGAAGCACCACAAAGGACACGAGTCGGACTCGAATGAAGTCGACTTGTGAGCTCTCCTTTCCATTCACTCTCTCTTTTGTTCAAAGTGCTCTTCAAAGGTTGACTCAATCAGTTCGTGGCGCGCGGGGCCTCGTAGCCTTCCACGAGCAGCAGTCTCTTGACAATTGCGTCAATCTCAGCTGGGTTCGAAGGGTACCGCCTCAGGGGCGACGGGGCGTACGGCTGAGATGGCATGAGTCTGTTCATTGGGATTACAATGGTTGAGCCTCGTTTGGGACCGGAAGCTGTTGCCTTTGCGTTGTCACGTACAGGCAGTCGTGAAGTTGATCCGTAGGTGCGAAGCCCAGGGCCACCCTCGCGAGCAGTGAACACGAATGGGCTCGCCGGGTGCACAATGTCAACCATTTCCACTGGAAATACGGGCTGGTCAAGTGTGGCGGCGTCATGGCTATCGGTCACATCGAGCGCAGGTCCGAGCGACGAGCCCATTTGATCATCGCCATTTCCTGACCGACTCGCCGATCTAGTGTTCTCATTGTCATCGCCAGCGGCGTCGTCGTCTTCTTTGACTGTGGATCCCTGCGATCGCGTCCTCGCAGCACTCAGTCCGTCCAAGAGCGAGTAGCGAGGGCTTGTCACCTCTGGCAACTGAGACTTGCGACACTCGTCCGCGCCATGCGGCAGCGTGTCTTCCTCCTGATCGATGTTGTCTTCATTCAGGGACTCGACCAGATCTGGTAGCACCACGTCCTTGAAGCACAGATGGTCGCTGTGGCGCAGAAAGTTTTCTCTCTCTTCGCCAAAGATGCCGATCGCGTCGTTGTTCTGCCAGTGGTGCACGATCGTCTGCTGTTTGTTGATCGAGTGCATGATCATCGCCTTCATCTCGTCCATCACGTACGGATACTCGGCCTGGAACGTCTCAAAGAACTCGCGCGGCAGCAGGTACGTTCCCGTGGGCTTGACGGCAAACGCGTTGTATTGCGCCAGTGAGTGCGTGAGCACTTCCTTATATCCAAAGAACTCACCTTCGTAGAGCATCGCGATGTTGCCGCCTTCTTGTCCGGAAGCTCCAGAATCATGGGAAGCCTCGCCACCACTGCTCGTACCGTTCAGCGCGCTCATCATGGCGGAACGCTGCGGGGCTTTCACGACAACGACGCCGCTCATCATGAAGAAAATGCCGCTCACCGGGTTGCCATGGTAGATGAGCAGGTCGCCTGCGAGGAAGTACTGTGGCACGAGCCGTGGCAGTACGAGCGTGAGGAACCACTTGGGCTTCTTGTCAAAGAATCGGATCTTGGAGAGAACATTGTTGTTCAGGTACAGGATCAGCTCGCTGCGCAGTCCGTAGCAGAGCGCGTCAAAGAGTCCCGGCTCGTGGAACAGCGTCTTCTCCATGTTGAGATACCGTAGATGCTCTTGACACGCCATGATGAACTCGTTTGACACACCTCGCTCTTTGATGTACGCGTTCACCTTCTGGATCATCTCATGCTCGCGATTCATGAGGCTCTTCGAATTGCTCACAACTTCAATGACCGTACCGACGACGTACGCAAACAGCGTCGTGCCGCCAATCATCACTAAGATCGAGTACCCCTGCTCGAAACTATTGACTGCGATGATGTCGCCAAAGCCGACCGTGGTCATCGTCGTCGCGGCCCAGTACACGGACGCGATGTACTTGGAGATGACGGACTCTGGATCGTCAAGGTGAATGCGACCCCACCACGCATTGTTCGGTGCGTGCTCGGCCGACATGTAGTACCAAAAGCAACCGACGTAGTGCGCGATCGTCATGGCAGGGGCGAGCAGCTTGAGCAGCCGAACAGTGTCCATGTTGATGTCGAGCTCCGAGGCCCACTGCATGTTCATCTTGTAGAGCTTGGAGAGACGAATGAGGCGCAGGAGCTTCACGAGCTTGATCGTGCGAAAGAGCTTGAGCGACCGATAGTCCTTCTGTTCTGTGAGCGACTCGACGATAAAGTCGAACGGGATCGTCGACACGACGTCGACGAGGAAGTTGGTTTTCAAGTAGTGCTTGCGGATCTCGTGGCGGTCGACGATCTCGACGCCCGTTTCGTCGACGTAGGTCGTGAGGAAGCTCAGCGCGATGTCGAGCAGGAAGCAGATGTCGGAGACGCGGTCAGTCGTGTACAGGAACATCGTGTCCTGGATATCAAATGAGATGCGGACGGGCACGGTCACCGCGGTCATTGCGACCATAATGCCGATGATCACGTCCCAGACCATGCGCAGGCGCGAGTAGTGCCGAATGACCGAGTAGTGCGTCTTGATCTCGTCGGTTGCGAAAATGTTGTGTCGCCGAAGATTGTCGAGCTCGTACGCGTGGATGTTGTTGTACGACACTGACTTGCGGTGGCGATACTGCAGGAATGGTTCACTGCCGCGCGTCGACGTCGGTGGTGGCTGCTGCATGCGACGCAGCGTCCGCTCTTTCTGGATCGCGCGACGGCCGCGTCTCGCCGACTCGGCGTACCGCTCGCTCAGAATCGTCGCGAGGTCCATCAGGTACTTTTGCGCAATGGGGCACTTCTTGATCGCCTCAATGAGGTCATAGCTGTAGATCGAGTACAGCTCGGTCTTTAACACGGATCGGTACGTGTGCGTGTAGCGCTTCTTGGCCGTCACGAGGTACTCGATGCCGCAGATATCACCCGGTGTGAGCGACCCGACAATGACGTTTGCGTGAATTGACTCGACAGAGCCGCTGGTGATGAAGTAGAGCTCTTCCCAGACACTCTCGGCGTCTACGAGGGTCTGCCCCGGTCCGAGAACGATGGGCCGCAGCCGCGGGATCGTGAACACAAAGAACTCGACCGACGTCATGCCAAAGAACGGAAAGCGCTTCACGAACGGCTCCATCGAGGCGGCGAGGATTTCGTACTGCAGACTCACGGGGAACTGGTGCAGCAGCTGGTCTTCGTCGAAGACCGTGCGATGGCTCCAGTGGTACTCGAACTGCGAGAGCACGCGTTGGCGTAGCCGTCGCGGGATGTTGCGTTTGAGCAGAAACTCCTTGGTCTCCTGCATTTTCTGCTTGAGCTTGATCCCGCGCGGGTTGTAGTTCTCCGTGAGCATCTGGATGTTGGCGATGATCATGCCGACGCAGATCGAACCGAGGCACTCGACGAGGATCGAATAGATGCGCTCGCCGTCTGTCACGCCGTAGATGTCGCCGTAGCCGACCGACATCATCGTGTTCGAGACCCAGTAGAAGCTCACCAAGTATGGGTGCGTGAGGCCGTCCTTCGCGACGTTCGTCACCCAATTCTTGCCCGTGGGGTCCCACGTATAAAACAGATACCAGCCACAGGACACGAGGTGAATGATGAAGACGATCATGAGCAGGCTCTTGAGCGTCTGGAGCACGTGAGCGTTCAGGGCGTCCATCTGGATCGTCTTGACGGCGCGCTTGAGCCGCAGCAGACGCATGAGCTTTAGCAACCGGAAGAGCCGTATCGTGCGCAGTAGCTTGAGCGTGAGCAGCGACGATGATGCGCTCGTCACGAACTGCAGACACTGGTCGAACGGGATCGTCGAGACGAGGTCGAAGAGAAACCAGCTCTTGACGTACCGCTCGCGGATCTTCGGGAGCTCGTGGATAAACATGTCGGCGTCGTAGAAGCCCGTGAAGAAGTTGAGGACGACATCCAACGCGAAGCTCGCGTCGAACACGTTGTTGAGCACGAGTTCCCAGTGCTGCTCCGGTCATACGCACGCACACACACGCGCGAGTCAGTCTCATACAAACGCCACGGGCAGAAGCAAAGGGCAAGACACACTACTGTACCTCGACGTCAATGCCAAAACCTATCCGGTACGGAATGAGGATGACGCTGTAGAAGATGATGAGGCCGATCCAGAGGTCCCAGCGCACCTTCCACGGCGCGCGCGGCATGATGACCCACCGGTACGACACGTTGTTCCTGTCGGTATCCGGGCCCAAATGTCTCGAGCCGTAGTCCCGGAACGCGCGGCTGCGCTGCACCGACGTTGTGGCAGCTCGACTCGGTTCGCTCGTGCTCGCGGCGGATTTCTTCCTGGGCGCGGGGGCATCTTTCAGGATCGCATGCAGCGACGGCATTCGCTGCATGAGCGATCGCGTGCTGTCGAAGAAGAACTGGCGCATGCTCTTGAGGTTCCCTGGTCCAGCGTTCTTGGGTCCCAATCGCGCCGGCGCAATTGGTGGCGTTCCTGTCGCTGCTACTGGTGCCGTGCCAAGCGACGGTCGTGGCGACGGCGCCTTCGCTGAGAAATTGTTACTACCATGGTGATCGAAGCCTGACGCTGCGTGTGGATGGACTGCTGCTGATGTAGGCGAAGACGGCTGCGGCCGAACCGACGATGGCGACTGGAGCGAGCGCAGGTCGTGCACCTTGCTGGGATTCGAGAAGATGAGCGTCTGCTTCATTTTGCCTCCCACGAGACGCGTAGACGAATGGACAACGATTCTCAGACGCGCGCAGCTCTGAATCCCATGTGCTACGCTTCGCTGCGGCACAGACACACACGCACACACGCACGCACTGGTAATGAAGTGAAAACGAGCCCGCGCGCGCTGCCGTACGCACTCGCTCGCTGCCTTGTGAGCTTTGTCCGTTCGCTCGCGCTTCTCTCGTCGCCCAAATGGAGAGGAAGAGCTCGTAACCGCGCGCGCCTGAGTGCGAGCACGATGTGCCGTTCCCGATTTAACTCTTGACGCACAGCGCACGTGGCCACGAATAGAATGCGCCATTGTCAGTCGCCACGTCTTCTTCACGCTTGGCGTTCTGTTTGGTGCAATGCGCGAGTCAAATGAAAGCCATATTTTCATAGTTTCTTCATCATCCATGGACCGCTCTCTCTCTCTAACGCATTCTCATCCTTCTCTTCTCTCTCTAGAACGGCATCTTCATGCCGCCGAGGCCGCCAAAGTTGGCCGCCATCTTGGCCATGTTGGCCATCGCGTTCGGGTCGCTCTGCATCTGCTGCATCATGCGCATCATGCCCTGCGGCCCGCCCATCTGCTGCATCATCTTGGGATCCATGGCCTTCGAGAGCTGCTGCATCACAGCGTTCGGGTTGCGCGACATCTGCTTGCCGAGCGCGCCGTCACCGCCCTTCATCAGACCGCTCTTGCCCATGCGGCTCACGACGCCTGAGAACTGCTTGTGACACTTGAGCAGGAACTCGACCTCGTACAGCTGGCAGCCCGAGCCGCGCGCCACGCGCGTCTGGCGCGACGGCGTGAGTTGCACGATGCCGTCGAGCTCAGCGTCCGTCATGCTGTCCATCATGAAGAGGAACCGGCGCAGGCGCTTCGAGTTCTCCTCCTCACCGCCCGTCGCGTTGAGCATCTGCTCCATACCGGCCATGCCCGGGATCATCGACATCACCTTGCCCAGCGGCCCCATCTTCATCACGCTCTGGAACTGCTTGTACAGATCGCGCAGCGTGAACACGCCTTTCTGGAACTTCTGCACCATCTCCTCCTGGTTGTCCAGCATGCCGCTCGTCTTCACCTCCTCCATGAGCCCGCGGATGTCGCCCATGCCCATGAGTCGACTCACAAAGCTCTCGGCGTTGAACGCCTCAAAGTCCGCAAAGTGTTCGCCCGTGCCGTAGAAGATGATCGGCGAGCCCGTCGCAGAGACCGCAGAGAGAGCGCCACCGCCCTTGGCGTGGCCGTCGAGCTTCGTGATGATCACACTGCCGACGTCCACGGTCTGACGGAACGCCATCGCCTGGTCGTGCACCGCCTGACCGATCGACGAGTCCATGACGAACACGATGTCATCAGGCTTGACCGCCGCCGCGACCTCCTGCATTTCGGAGAACAAGTCCGCCTCCTGCTTGTGGCGACCACTGGTATCCACGAGAATGAGCTCGTAGTGCTCGGCGCGGAACTGGCGCACACCCTCTTCGGCAATGCGCACAGGGTCGGCCTCCGTGTAGCTGCCGTAGAACGGAATGCGCAGCTTGGTCGAGTTCTGCTTGAGCTGGTCGAACGCACCGGCACGGAACGTATCGGCACACACCATGCACGTCTTCCAGCCCTTGCGCTGATAGTAGTGCGCAAACTTGGCGATACTCGTGGTCTTACCACTACCCTGCGATCACATTAGCACAAGTATGCACACACCGACGCAGTAGACGTTAGCATCTCTACCAATTGTCCAAGCGCACAGGTTCCACCACAACGCCATAGCAACAGCAGCACAAAACTGTACCTGCAGACCGACAAACATGACGACGTTACTCGTGCCCTTCTTGAGCTTGTACGGCTTGGCCTCCGGCTCGAGCATGCGGATGAGCTGGTCCACGACGGACTTCTGGATGAGACGGCGGCGGTTGAGCCCCGACGTGTTGTCGTCCTGGAGGCTCACGGCGAGCTTGACGCCGTCGCGCAGCTCGCGCACGAGCTTGACCTGCACATCGGACTCGAGCAGCGCGCCGCAGATCTCCTTGAGGATTGTGTTGAAGACCTCGTCGTCCACCACCGTCGTGCGGTTGAGCTTCGACAGCGCCGTCTGCAGCTTCGTGCCAAGCTCCGCTAACACCATCTTGCTTGCCTTGTGTTTTCTGCTGCGAGTGGTGCCTCGTAATGCCGCGTTCTTCGCTCCCTCTCGTTTGTGAAATTTGCAAGAATAGACTCTTTACGTTTGGAAATTTTCTGGATGGACTTCCTAAAAATGTAGGCAGAAAAAATAGGATTGGTCCCGAAAGTTATATGTCCCGAATTACGTTGGGACAGGATACTGTTGTGTGAACTGCATTCTGGTTTGATTCGAGCAACATCACGCAGAGCTTCAACAGGGACGAGTGAGGAGAGGCGACACCATTGATTGCTATCAAACGAAGCGTCTTCTCGGACCGATTGATCGACCACACGGCGGCGCTCAAGATGACGCCGCAACACGAGTGTCGTTGATCCAATTCTTCGGCTGTTCGTTTAGAACGCGAGCGTGGTGGTGGCTTAAACATGCAATCGTCGCAATGCTGCTCACTCCACACCCTTGTTCGGCGACACTTTTTTTGCATGCCACGTTGCACTATTGCGGATTTTGATACGCCCGCGCGAGTCAAAACGTGTCATCCCTCCTCCCACTTTTGGCTTTTGAGCTCTTCATTTCCTGACTTGCGAGCGAAATGCTCCAGAGAACACTGCGGAACGGACGAGCGCTTGGTCATTTGCAGAAAGCAGCGCGTCCAGCACAAGCAGCAGCCCTTGCATTCCTCATCCGCCCCACGAGCAGCAGCAGTAAGATGGCCGACCAGGTGGCGCTCTCGGACGCCGAGTGGAAGCAGCGCCTCACGCCCGTGCAGTACGAGGTGCTGCGCCTCAAGGGCACGGAGCGCGCTGGCACGGGCGAGTTCAACAAGCATTACAAGGAGGGCACGTACTTGTGCGCCGGCTGCAAGACCCCGCTGTACACGTCCGAGACTAAGTTCGACTCGGGCTGCGGCTGGCCGGCGTTCTTCGACGCTATCCCGGGCGCGATCAAGGTGCGTCTGCTGGTTCAACTGCGCAACATATACTGGATACACGATCACGGCGGAATTCCGAGCGGTGCAATCTGAATTGACGCGTGTATGCGTGTGTGTGTATTATTGTGAATGTAGGCGATTCCAGACCCAGATGGACGCCGCACGGAGATTGTCTGCGCTGCGTGCGATGGGTACGTGATGTCTGTAGGTATCGTTATGTGTACATCGATCGGGTTACGTGCTAACGTGTGCATGTTGCTGTTCGTTTCATTAGCCACATGGGCCATGTGTTCAAGGGCGAGGGCTTCAAGACCCCGACGGACGAGCGCCACTGCGTGAACAGCGTGTCGCTCGTGTTCCACGCCGGCGAAGCTCCGCTCAAGCAGTAAGTTTGTGTGTCGATTTCATTGTGCGACTCGCTCCTTGCGTCGCTGGATGGGTGTCGTTCTGCGCGATGAAGATTGGTAGGTGTGCGCAGTCGACAACCTCGCATTGTAAACGGATGGAGTAATGCACGTTTGGCATTTGTAATACCCTCTGTCGCCTCTCATGGTGCATTGCAAGTTGATTTTGGTGTGTCGATCCACGCATGTTGCGCTTCGACCCAATGCTGGCAAAGACTCGGTTGCAGCCACGGTCTTCTGAGCCTTTGTCGCGCTATCGTCGCCCAGGTTTGCAGCGTTTATTGAAGGTACCGATTGAGACGCCGTGGATGAGTGTTCATCGTGAATGGATAGAATTCCATCGCCGCATCTCTGTCTCGCCATCAGAACGATCTGATTGGCGAAACACCTCACTGCTACGTCGCGCCATTGCACTTGGTGATACGCGGAAACAGGTCATGCCATCTAATAGATGTGCATCCGCAAACTTCCTTTTCGCCAGCCGCTGCGTGGTCATTTCCAGAAAAGCTTCCAAGCAGCAAGAGAAACGCGAGAGTATGGCGCAACAGCAGGTGGACATCTCGGACGCGCAGTGGAAGCAGCAGCTCACGCCGCTGCAGTACGAGATGCTGCGTCTGAAAGGCACCGAGCCCGCCGGCTCGGGCGAGTACGACAAGCACTTTGCCAGCGGTACGTACGTTTGCGCGGGCTGCAAGGCGCCGCTCTACGCCTCGGACAAGAAATTCGACTCGGGCTGCGGCTGGCCGGCGTTCTACGACGTGCTCCCTGGCGCCATCAAGGTACGCTCGAAGGGTGATGGGAGAGCTCATGGGTGTTGATGATGATGGTCTCAGCAACCGAACAACTGTCTTCTTGTTCATGTAGCTGAACCCGGTTCCGGAAGACCTCGAGTGCAGCGAGATCGTCTGCGCTGCCTGCGACGGGTAAGCCGCGCGGTTTGAGTCTGGAATCAGCTCACGGGCCACGTGATCCTGGGCGAAGGCTACAAGACGCCGACGGACGAGCGCCACTGCATCAGCAGCGTCTCGCTCGTCTTCCACCCTGAAGGCACCTCAGACAACACGAGTGCAACAGCGTAGAGATAAACGAGATACTCGACAGCATTCGACTCACAGGTCTCACCCTTCCATGCATCCCGTTCATTGCTCATTCCAGTAGTTGTTCTTCCTGTGTAAGCTCATAGCAAACCCTCGTCTTCATACATGCTGCTATCGTCATCGTCACCGAGCGCGTGATCGGCGTTCAAAAACTCGAGCTCGGCGGCGTTCATTACTTGCTTGTGCGGTATCCGCGGCGCCGTGGGCAGGATCCAGTCGCGCCGGCGGTCGCCGAAGACTGCGAGGAAGTTTTTGCGCCAGCCCTGGCTGAAGGGCGTCGCGCGGCCGTACGTGTGGAAGTCAATCGTCGTGGACCCGTTCACCAGCAGGTACGTGTGCACGACGAGGAAGATGAGCAGGCTGAGCGAGAGCGAGCCGGCGAGCACGAACGCGATGAGCCCGTAGAGCGACAAGTCCATGTCGCTGCCCCTCGTGGCCACCACCGAGCGCTGGAATGTGTCAAAGAGCGCCAGCACGATCATCATCAGCGCCAAGAAGCCGTGCGCGACGAACTGGAAGAAGAACTTGTAGTTGCCCTCGCCCACGCAGTTAGCGACCCACGGACAGTGATGATCTGTGTTCAGTTGGTAGCAACAGTCAGCATCATGCTCGTCCGTGCTCATTATAGCAGCATGAGGCGAAGCGGAAACGTACCCATCTTGAGCACGCACTTGTTGCAGAAGCTGCAGTGGTGGGCCCGAAACGGCTTGGTCTGGTTGCAGCGGCGGCACGTCGGCAGGTGCGGGTGGTGCAGGTGGCGGTGCTTATTGGCGTCGCCGCCACGGTCTTCCTCGAGCGCTTCCTGCAGTGCATCGTCCATGCGCTCGAGCATCTGCGCCGTCACGTATCCGGGATCTTTCGTAGTCGCATTCGTGGCATAGTGCTATCGTTATAAAACACTCGTAGAGCGAAAGAACTAACATTGGTATCGAGGTGGTGTAAGTACCTGTCATGACCACCTTGTAGTACGCCACGCCCATGCACCCGACGAAGAAGTGGAAGAGCAGCGCCTCAAGCAGAAGCGCCAATGACGAAAGCGGGTCGCTTGCGCTTTTCATCGCCGGCAGCAGATGCGTGCCCACAAACACGCAGTACTCGAGACCGACGATGCCGATCACCGCGAACACAGGCAGCAGCGACACTGCGCGGATCAGCTGGCTGAGCAAACGTAACGCAATAACATCAACGTAATCACCATCATGAGCAGGAGCGCTACAGAGAGAGAAGCGCCGTCTAGATTTCTTCGGCGTACGAGGAAGCTCGCGCCAACCTGTCGTGAGCGCGCAGCATCGCTCGTCTTTCAATGCTTCGAAGAATGTCAAAAAAGTGATTTCACTTGGACAAAAATGAAATCATGACGAAGTATGCAAAATCATTGTGATTTCGGTATGATTTTGACGTGATTGCACAAATCGACAATATGACAACATACAATAGAAAAATATAGGACATACAAAAGAACATGGGAAAAAATGAGGAAATAGGACAATGTGGGAAAAGGACAATATAGGAAATAGGATTGACTGGTCGATGGTCGATGAGCTTTTGAGGCTTTTGAGGGGCGAGTCATTCCAGCCTTTGAAGCCGCATTTTCGAGTCAAGATGGTGGTCTCGGGAAGCCGTTGGGGAGACGACGACGATGGTGCGTACGAAAGCAGCCCCTCGTGTGTATATGCGTGTGCCTTCGCTATAGAAGCGTATGTCTAACATCTCTATCCATCCTCTCTGTTGATAGATTTCCTGCCGCAGCGCACGGAGAGCGAGCCTGACCAGAACGGCGTGCGCGTGATTGTTGAGTGGAAGTACAACGAGGCGGGCCAGAAGGTGAAGGTGACCAAGAAGGTCAAGAAGGTGACCGAGGTGACGCGCGTGAGCAAGCGCGCGCTCGAGCGCAAGAAGTGGGAGAAGTTCGGCGCCGCGCGCAACGACGGCGAAAACTCGAACGTGACGTACACGTCCTTTGAGGACGTGCGTCTCGAGGACCCGAACGCCGACCAGGTGCTGCCAGGTGAGAAGAAGGAAGAGGAGAACATCTTTGCCGGCGTCAAGAACTCGTCGATCGTCGTGTGTCGCCACTGTGGCATGGTCGGCGATCACTGGACGCTCAAGTGTCCGTACAAGGACACGCCTGTGGACGAGCTGCCGTCGGACCTGTCGACGCGCGGACCTGCTGACTCGGGCGAAGGTGGTGCTGCCGCCGCTGGTGGCGACGCTGGCGGTTCGGCGCTCTCGGGCGCCTTTGGATCGGGCAAATACGTGCCGCCAAGCCTGCGCGGCCGCGCTGGCGAGAGCATGGCTGCGAGCCAGGAGGAGGATCGCGACTTCGCCACGCTGCGTGTCACGAACGTGTCGCCAGACACCCGCGAGGACGACCTGAAGGACCTCTTCCGCGCCTTCGGCCCCGTCGCGCGCGTGTACCTGGCCAAGGACCGCGAGACCTTCGAGTCGCGCGGCTTCGCGTTCGTCAGCTTCATGCACCGCGAGGACGCGGAGCGCGCGCTGAACAAGCTGCAGGGCTACGGTTACGATCACTTGATCCTGAAGCTCGAGTGGGCCAAGCCTTCGAACAAGCCGAAGGAGACCGACGCCGGCAGCATGGGCACGACCTTCCGCTCCGGCTACGGCAAGGCCTTGCCGCAGAACATTGCGCCTCCTCCACGCAAGTAAGCGCGAGTAGAGAGACGTAGTAGTGGGCGAGTGCTTATGAATGAAAGAGAGAGATGATGTATGTATTACGTACGTACACTATGCGCGTGCATGCTCCTGTTGCTGTTGGTGCTGCATTTGGATGGTTCAACCCATTTGTGTGCTGTGAACGGTGAGATCCATTCAGATCGCTGGACAGACAAGGCGTGTTGACGCGCACACGTACTCCATACCAGGTACGTACGCCATTTTCATGTTTAGCATGCATACATAAACACTACTGACGCGAGCACTGGACGTCCATGCGGAGAGGCGTGGATGGCGCCAGCTCTCCCCATGTGCTCATGAGTTCATGGGCGCATTTCATGTGGGTGAAAAGATACAGCGAGGAGGGAAACGTCACACCGCGTTTTTACCCTCTTATTGCACAACTTTTTGCTTCTCTTTCAGTACTCAAGCTGGCGTGTTTCTCCCCTCAAGCTGCAACTTCTGGTTCTTTTTCACTTGCCGAGAGAGCAATCATTCTGAGCGCAAAGGCAATCTACTTCAAAGAGACCGACCCTAAAGATAACGAGAGAAGCGAGGACGAAGAAAAGGTCAAGCGACGACCGCTCTTGCTGCTTCGATATGAGCTCCATGAAGGCAGCGAGAGAACCCCAGCAGACGCCGCTGCACGCTATCGATGAAGATGCGACGACGGCGGCTCAGGAGTTCCCGGCATCGCTGCAGTGGATTGAGCGCGGCTCGGCGCTCATCCGCCGCATGAACTCGGAGCGCATCGCGGAAGACCCGCGGCTCAAGCGCCTGCTCTTCCCGCCGCCACCGTTATCAGCGCCAGCATCAGCTGATGATGGCGACGCTAGTGATGACATGTCTAGCTCACTTGACACGGCGAGCGCGACATGCCCGACGATTAGAGAGCACTCGAGTCTCTTTGGTGAGAGCGATCTCGAAGACGAAGAGAAACCGCCCGCTCCGCCGCTTTCTGTTGCTGCTGCGCCGGAGAATGGGAAGCGGTCGGTGTTTGCACTTACACCGCGCGCCAGCACCGAAAGCTTTGAGGAGCTTGAGGCCGACACTGCGGACGAAGGTGCGATCAAGCAGGAGAGCGAGAACACGGCGTCGAATGCGTACCGCGTGCTGCTCTGGACGTACCGCCTGCAGGCGTCAGTGCAGACATCATTGCAGTATGCACTGTCGGCTAAGACGTCCGAGGACGGATACTTCATCCCAATCTGTCCAAGGTATGCATGATTCATTGCGTTATGCTACATGGTAATTGTCGTTCGTGTGTGTACTGTGTGAATGATGGGCTTTGACTAACTGTGTTTGTTGTGTGGGTGGTTCACAGAGTGTACTGCATTGCTCCGATGTACGTGAACACGTTCAATCGCCTCTTTGATGCGCACACGTCGACTCGTCAATGGAACGCAGCGAAGCGCTTGCTGGAGCAGTTGGATGCGTTGATTTCGAAAAAGTGCGTCATGAAAATTATGGAAATTGATGCAGTTGGTGGTTGTGAGCTCATGGTTGTGCGCTTATTCTGCTTAGGTTTGACATGGGGGCGTGCATCTTTGACTGCGGATTGTTTGACGGCGTCAAACGCCTGCACCACAAGCCTCTCGTGTACGACGAGTTTTGCGGTACGTTGTCAGTTTGCAGAGTGTGCGTCGCCATGTTGAGCGCAATGCAGGTCGTTAATCGTGTTGTGTTTGGGTTTGGAATGGATAACATGGCACAGATGGTCGGATCGCATCGATTTCCTACTGCCGCGGAGCGATTCCGGCGATGCACTCTGCGTTCGTAATTGCGTCGACTGTGGCTGCGTGGCTCGACCTGAAGGAGTCGAACGTTGCAGTGCTCGTCGCACCAAACAACGACCAGATGAGCGTATTTGCGACCTGCTGCTCGCTCTATTGCACCGAGACGTCGACTTTTCCAGAGACGTTTGCGAGCGAGCTGCTCGATGCGTATGTCTTTCATGTCGGCTTTTGATACTGCAAAGCACATGGTAGTGGTCTCACACTTGTTCGTTTACTCTGTGTGAACATGCAGCTATCAGCAACACGTTCGCGCATCGGAGAGCTGGCTGCCGAAGCTGCAGCGGACGTTCAGTGGTGTAGAGTCGAAGACCTCCAGTTACGCTGGTGGGATCCCACGACCGCAGGCTCGCTTTGTTGCAGATTTCTGCAAACTTTTGGAGACGCGCGACCGAAAGCTTCAGCATTGTGCAAGTTCTCCAGCACTGGAGGAGCGCAAGCAGAAACTGACTGGCGTTGCAGTCACCCCAGCGCTCCAGTCGATCTACATCCACGAGATTGTGCTTGGAGCGGGTGAGAGTGACGACGCGTTAGCGGCTGACGGCAACTCCAAGCCTGAAAACGGTTTGCTGGGACCGGATACCTCTCGTCCGTACTTTGTGATCCAGAGTGATAAGGGGGTGCTCTTCTCCAGTCTGGTGAACGGAGTGCGAAACACGAACCTATCGAGCGGGGTTCACAGTTTCAAAGTGGCGAAGAACTTTGTCAACTGTGGCGATTTCGTGCTCAAGATGTACCACCTGCCGTATGGTCGACAAGGTCAGTTGATCTTCGAGTGCCGACTGCACTCGAGCATTCTTCTCGATGTGATCGGAACGAGAGCTGAAGAGAGTGGTGGTGACGCAAGCGAAACTCCTCACGGTGAACAAGGAGAGATCACGCTGACATTGTCGAACGGAGATTTCGATTGTGTCTCCAGCAATCACTTGCTTCCAAAGCAATTTGCGGTGCGCCTTCGCTACGCTCGAGACGAGTCTGCGTTCCCACCTGAAGTCACTGCGCTGTCGCTTGGTGGGTTGAATGGAATGAGCTACCGAGATGATCCGTTGAATGCTCACCTGGCTCCAGACGCTTCGAATTTATCTCCTCCGCTATCACCGTCGTCGAATGTGAGGAGTTCGTTTGAGACTGCAGTATCTCCACTGTCGCAGCGTGCGAGTCAAGCCAAGCCCATTCGGTACGATGGACCCTCCGTAGTGTCGTTCCTATTGAGCGAACCGGGCATTCGAACGGCGTTTGGCGATGTGGTGCTGGAAAAGATCGACGTCATCCGACGAGTGGCGCGCAACCAGCTCGACATCTACTTGCTGTTCTACGTGAACGTTGGGTTCGGAGACCTCAAAGTTTTGCCGTTACAGCACTTGTTTCGGTACATTTTGCCAGAGCCCGTGCGCGCGAGGATGCTCGAGATGGGAGCGACCGAGCAGTCTCTGAGCGAGAGTGCGCCATCACCATTTGATTCTGGAAGTGGTAAGCCCCCTGCTGTTGTACCGCGCACCTGGACTGCTTGGAGAATCCTTGACTTACCGCTGACTGTGTTGTTTTAGGAATGACATTTGACGAAGAGTATGCGCGCTGGCTGCAGCACTTGTACGACTCGGATTTCGGTGAGTTCCTTGTGCTCGATGTCTACGTACGTGGATGGCAATTTCGTTTGGCTGATTCGTTCCGCTCGTTTTGTGATACCCTCATTTTTGTGAAGATGCTGCTGGAAACGATTACGATGGAGAGGTAGGCTCTCGAGTTTGCTTTGCCTCCTTGTACTCTGGTGTGCCTGCTAACTCATCTCGACTGTCCATGTTTGTGCAGTTCTTGAGGAACATCCCGATTGTTGATGTCGTACCAACCGACGAGTACCGCACAGGTAGGGAGATTTTATCTTTCAGCATTTCTCGCTATCAACCAATTCTAACCTTTGGTTTGCGCAGTGCGAATGGCAGTTCAAGTTGCTGACGCTAACCCTCCACCTACGCGTCCAGGCCGACCACACATGCGAGCGTACGTAGTCACCTTTGTACGCGCTTGATCTGACACTCAAAGTCGTCCTACCACATTCAAGACTAACTCTTCTTCTGTCATGATTTTGAATCCACTGGTAGTCGAGGCGCGTCGTTCTCACTGATCAACCAGCTGCCAACGTACACGTACAGCGCGCCAAAGGCAAACGACACCCAGGCCACACCAGAGTACGTTGTGTTTTTTTGTTCTTAGGGTTATCCGAGTGGGCTGCGTACCAGGAAGTTGCTGATCTTGATCCTTGTTTTATCTGTGCTCTCGCAGTTGCCTCGTGTGTCGCTGCAGCTTCTCGGTGGGCGAGGAGATCAAGTCACTGCCGTGTTTCCACTCGTACCACTCGGAGTGCATCGACTCGTGGCTCTGCCTCAACAAGGTCTGCCCCGTGTGCCAGTTCAGCATCGACCACGCTCACCCTTCCACGTAACAGAACAACAACAGAATCAGTACAGAGGTCTCCAAAAGTCGACAAAGAACAAGATATGGGCAAAGCAAGCGAAAGACATGAATGGACAAGAGAATGAAGAAGACGATCAAATATACATAGATAAATTATCCATTTCTGTTGAAAGTGTGTGGTGGGTACTCCGCGTAATCGCGCGCCACGAGGAGTTTGCGCCTGGATCGTGCGCGCATGCATGTCTGTTTCGTGTAGAAAGGTGTCGCGTACGCGATCAAGCTCTTCCTTTGAGTCTCCATCGTCATCCCCCTCCTCTCTCTTTCACGCTGCTGCCTCACTCTCTCTGTATCTCTCACTCTTTCTTGCCAGCTAAACGAGCCTAGTGGTTGATGAAGAAAGCCTGAAGCAGGCCGATCACGAGCCCCAAGACGCCGCCCATGAGCACGAGCTTCCACTCGTCCTCCTCGAAGATCGGATGCAGCAAGTTCTCAAACTGCGCCGACGAGAGCAGTTTCATCTTCTCGCGCAGCGTCACCTCGAGGTCCATGGCCGTCGTCGCGTAGTCTTCGATCTGTCGCAGGCTCTCGGGGAACTTCTGCACGATGTGGTCCGTGATGTCTTCCTTGATGCTCGCGTACGTTTCCTCGCCGATGCTCATGTGGATGAGCTTCTCCGTCACGGCCGCGCTCGCGTTCACGGCCTCCTGGACGTTGTCATAGACCAATTCGAAGAGACGGTCCGAGTACGGGCCCTTCAGGATGGCCTCGATGATGTTGCGCGAGTTCAAGACGTCCGTGGCGACCATGCGGCCGTAGACCGCGGCCACTTCGTTCTGGCGGCGCAGGAAGAGTCCGTGGAGCGTGAAGCAAAGGAACTTGCGCGGATTCACCGGCTCAAAGATCATCTTGAGTGCGAGCCAGTTGGTCATCGTGCCGACGACGAGACCGACCACGGGGAACACGACGATGCGGTCGTCGTACACGAACCAGAGCCCCATCTGCATGAGCCCGAAGATGCCGCCCATCCACGCGCCCGAGTTGCGGATGAACGCCAGCTCCGAGTACCCGCAGGTCACAAACATGTTGACGAGCAGCTGCTTGTCCTTGCACATGTTGGTCACGACCATGTCTTCAATGTCGAACACGTCCTCGATGTTGTTGCGCAGCTCCTCCATGAGGGCCTCAATGTGCACCGGCGCTTCCTCCTTCACCTTCTCGACGATCTCCTCCTTCACCTTGGCCGGGAGCACGGCCCAGAGATCGGGGCTGTATTTGAGCGCCATGTCTTCGATCACGTCCTGGATCGTGTTGAACAGCAGCGGCTCCATGACCTTCACGACCTCCGACGGCTCCAGGCGCGAGAATACCTCCTTCACCTTCAGCAGCTGCGTCGTCATGATCTTCACGGCCTGGCGCGCCATCTTCTCGCCCTTGTGCGGCACGATGCCCTGCCACCCGAAGCCCGTGTTCGTGCCGGGGATCTGCAGGCAGCCGACGTACGCGAGCGGGTAGAACGTCATGTACAGCGCGAGCCAGATGTGGATGTATGTGAAGCCAATACTGACGAGTGGGATCGAGCCGTACTTGATCAGGTGCTCCGAAGTCACGTGCTCTTTTTCGAGCTTGTCCTTGAACACCGTGAAGCAAAGCACGGCCGCGATGATGAAGAGCACGACGAAGACGAGGATCGGGATCGACGGCACCTCGATGATCGGCGGAAACTTGACGGGCTTCACCTTGTTCTGTTCCCAGCCGCGGCCGCTGCTCGCGCCGCGCGTGCGGTCCGCGAGCGGCACAAAGTCCGTGACGATCGAGATCGGCTCCTCGGACGACGCGATCTGCACCATACCGAGAAGCGTGAAGCGCAGACTTGTGGCCAGATCGATCGGCTCGATCTGCGCCCAGCGCGCGGGCGCAAAGTGCACGACGTCATAGCCGGAGAAGTGGCGCAGCTGCGGCGCGAGCTTCTTGTAGCGGCCGTCTTCGAAGCGCTTGAGCCATGACTCGAGCTGCTTGGCGCTCCACTTCTCCGGGTTGAGCAGCAGTCCCTCCTTGGCGCTCATGCTAAATGGCTCTTGGTTGTTTTGGTTTCTGACTTTGTGTGTGTGTGGACAGTGCTACTACAGCTACAGAGCTGTGCTGTCTGTCTTCCCTTGACGCCGCACGCACACGACGAAGAAGCAGAAGTTACGAGCGATCGAGAGGTGATTCGATAACGAGATCCCGCTTTTTGACGCGGAACGACAAGCCGTGACGGCGCTGTTGATGGAGCGAGAAGCAAGGAGCTACTATTCAGAGCAGAGGGAGCTTGCTGGACGTTTCTCCCTTATGTAGCAACTGTATGAGCCAAAAACAGCACTCATTTGCAGTGCTCATGTTCATTTTAATCTGCAAGGCGATAGATAATCACAACCGGTACTTAAGCGAGATCGTTTTCGAACCACAATTTGGATGATGGTTGCAGGATCAGAACTACTCCAGCTCTCTGCAACGTTTTTGTCCAATTATTAGTCAGTAATCTGCGAAAATGGGATGAGGGCTCGGGTCCATTTTAAGACATTGTTTACGCCGCCTACAAACGACGACGGCAATTATGAAACTCCCCAAACAGCATAATCCTATTAAGCAGGATTTTAAAGGTTACACGAAGGTAGCTGTTTTCATCAATGTCGTCCGAAGGGGAGCGATCCTTCTCTTCTCGAAGCTTGGCCTTGTCAAAGCGACACGTGACTTCCACAGTCGATAGCAACGAGAGAGAGACGATGAGCGTAATCGAGATCCACGGCGACGCCGACTGGAACGCGCAGATGCAACACGCCGGCGGGAAGCTCGTGGTCGTCGACTTCTCCGCGACCTGGTGCGTTTTCTTTCGTGCCTCTCTATGTCTTTATTTAGGAAAAAATGCGAAGACGCACTGAGATCACGAGCGATGGAACTGTGCTTCAACCCACTTGATGTTGACCACAAGCTCATGCACTTTTCCTCTTATGGGATGCGGCTGTGTGGGAAGGTGGATAATGCTGCGAGTATGTATTGACTGTTATTATGTGTGTGGTGTTTTCGAATGCGACTGACGGGCCATCAGGTGCGGGCCGTGCCAGTTTATCAAGCCTGTGTACGCGCAGCTGAGTCGCCAGTACCACGACGTGGTGTTCCTGGAGGTATGCTAGAAAGACCGAATGGAAGAAAGCTGCGCTGCTAGTAGTGCTGACCTAATGGTATCTTGTGCTGTTGCTGGTGAATATTGTAGGTGGACGAAGGCCAGAACCGCTCGCTGATCGGTGCGTTGGGCGTCCGTGGCTTCCCAACGTTCCACTTCTACGTGAGCCAGCGCAAGGTGGACGAGCTCGTGGGCGCAGACCAGAATGCGCTGCGCCAGAAGATTGAACAGTGGCGCCAGTCGGCGTTCAACCCCTTCGCGTCCCCTGGCGTCTCGCTTAGCAGCGGCGTAGCCCCACCTGTCGACGAGCGCGCCGCCCGTGAAGCTCGCCTCAAACGCTTCAACAACCTGGACATCGTACCTGGAGCTAGTGCTGCTGTCAATGACTCGAAGGCCAACATGGTGTGCGACCCAAACACTGGTGAGTGCCGTTCGATGGATGCGGCCCCACCGTCATCTATTGGTGTCGCCTCGAAGGAGGACGAAGAAGAAGCAAAGCGCGAGCAAGAGGCGGAAGCTGCTGCTTCCACTACGACGGAGCTCGGCATCCCGCCTGTGAACGAGGAGTTTCTTGCGCAACTGCTCGAGATGGGGTTCGAAGAGCTCCGAGCGCGCAAGTCGCTGCTCGCGACGGATTCGCAGAACCTCGAAGCCGCGATCTCGTGGATCGGCGAGCACCAGGACGACATTGACATTGACGAGCCGATCAAGTTTGTGGACCTGTCGAAGTTTTCGAGAAAGCCACTGACGGAAGAGGAGAAGGCGGAGAAGGTCGCGGACCTAAAGAGGCGCATTGAGGCCAAGCGCATCGAGCGTGAAGCCCGCGAGAAGCGCGAGAAGATCGAGAACGAGCTCAAGCGACGCACCATGGGCCAGGACATGCAAGCTGCCAAGGAGGAATACGACCGTTTGCAGCGCAAGCTCGCGGCCGAGAAGCTCAAGAAGGAGAAGGAGGACTACAAGCTTGAGCGCGAGCGCATTCGCAAGAAACTTGAGATGGATAAGCTCGAGCGCCGTGCGCGCGGTGGGTATCTCGGCGGCGCCCCCATTGACTTGCCGTCTGTGGACACGCTGTCCAGTGACCAGGCGAAGGACGACGAGGAGCAGAAGCAGAAGAAGGCGAGCCCAACGAACTTGACGCCCGAGGAAGCGATTGTCTCGAACGTTGAAAAGCTCAAGAAGTACCGCGTGGGAGGCGACGGACTTACGGCGCTCAAGACGCTGAACGTGTATCTGAAGAACCTGGTGGAGAAGCCCGAGGACGAAAAGTTTCGTACGATCAACCTGGAGAATGCTGCGTTCCGCAAGCGCGTCGCGAGTCTCGTGGGTGGCGTGGCGTTTCTCAAGAGCGTGGGCTTTGAGAAGGTTGAAGACGAGGGGCTGCTCAAGCTCGCGGCCGAGAAGCGCGATGTGAAGCTGCTGCAGTTTGCACGAACAAAAGTCGACGCGGCGATCGCGGAGCTTTCGTAGACGAACATAATCAACACAAGACAAAGCCGCCACCGGCTGATGTGAAGAGCAACATGGTTAAGAAATGAAGCTGCTAAGCGAGATGAACTGCGGTAAATAGTAAGACTGACGGCAGCATTGTCGCTTGCTTGAAGGTGGCGCTAATATATGATTTGCTTGTGTGTGCGTGCTAGATCGACACTCTGTTCACTCACAGCCATCGCCTACACGCACCGATTCACACCTTTTCATGCGCCTCTCGCTCAAGACAAACGCACATTTTCACAGACACGTGTGCTTTCACCCTTCCTTCCTACAGCGAGAAGAAGCGGCTGAAGAGTCCCTTCTTCTGCTGTGTTGTCGGCTGCCCTTGCTGCTGTTGGTCGTCGCTGTCTTCACGTTCCTGCTCGACCTCTCCCTTCTGCTGCTGCTTCTGAACGTCGCTGAACGGCACAAACGGGCGCGTGGGCACGGGCGGCGAGATGAGGTCGGTCTGGATGCCACTCACGATGATCGACACGTGCACGGAGCCCTGGAGCGAGCTGTCGTAGCACGTGCCAAAGATGATGTTGGCCTCCTCGGCCACGCGCGTGCGGATGATGTCCATGATGCGGTCCACTTCAAAGAGCGTCATGTCGTCCCCGCCGCGGATCGTCACGAGTAGACCGAGCGCGCTTTCAGTGGGCAAATCGCCCAGCAGCGGGTTCACAAGCGCCTGCTCGGCCGCCTTCTCGGCACGGTCGATTTCCGACGAGGTGCCCGAGCCCATGATCGCGCGGCCGGCGTTCGAGAGAATCGTCTTGATGTCCGCAAAGTCCAAGTTGATGAGCCCCGGACGCACAATGAGATCAGTCACGCCCTTCACGCCTTCCAGGAGCACGTCGTCCGCGTATCGAAACGCCTCGAGCATCGTCGTGCTCTTGTTCGAGAGCGCTAGCAGGTTTTGGTTCGGCACGACAATCAGCGTGTCCACGTACTTGGCGAGCTCCTTGACACCGGCGTTCGCGAGCCGCGTGCGGTTCGGCCCCTCCGATCGGAACGGTGTGCTCACGACGCCGACCGTGAGGATGCCCAGCTCACGCGCGATGCTCGCGACGATCGGCGCCGCGCCCGTGCAGGTGCCGCCGCCCATCCCGCCTGTGATGAAGAGCATGTTGCTGTCCTTGAGCGCCAGCTCGATCTCCTCGCGCTGCATCTCAGCCGAGAGCTTGCCCAGCTGCGGCTTCGAGCCGGCGCCCAGGCCCTTTGTGATCTCTTTGCCGAGCGTGATCTTGCGCGGCGCGAGCGACCGCCCCAGAGCCTGGCAGTCTGTATTCGCGACGATGAACTCCACGCCCTCGAGCTGCGACGCGATCATGTTGTTCACGGCGTTGTTGCCGGCGCCGCCCAGCCCAATGACCGTGATCAGTGGCTTGCCGTCCTTGTACGCCGACACCAGCCGCTTCTTCTCGTCGCCTGTTGTCCATACAAAGAGATCACACAGACGATCATAGGATCAATAATGCCAATGACTGCCTTCAGCACTGCGATTCATGTAGTCGTTACCGTCTTTCGTGTCCGAGAAGAAGTCGCTCTTGGGCACAGCCGGCGGCGTTGGCGGTCGGTACTGTCGCTTTCTCCGATCATGCGCGCCCGCCGCTGTCTGTTGCTGTTGTTTGCTTCTCGCAGCGTTGTCTGCGCCGTTCACGCCGCCGTTCGGGTACTTGGTGCGGCGGTCCGTGTGGAGCTCCGCGTTCGCCGTCGTCTGTAGAAACGGACTCTGCGCGGGGCGCGCAAGCACGCGGCGCGTGAGCAGCGAAGAGCCACGCACGCTCATCTCTATCTCGCTTGCACTGCTGGTGCCGTCTGCCGACTGGAGCGTTCGCGCAGGAAGGAAGAAGGGGACCGACTGCCGACGTCACCGATCAGCCGCAAAATGCGAATTTGCTCCTCCCCGCGTTGCTTGCTTTGCTGGACTTCACGTTCGAAACCACAAAATCCGAGCAATACATTTAGTAAATTGATTGGCTAAAATCGAGCACAAAACAGTTCTATTGGCTGAAATTGTATTTCGAAAACTGATTTTTTAGCAGATAGACAAGCACCGGTCAACCCAGTGGCTCCGACCTGCGTGTGCGTTCTTGACAGGAATGACTGCGCTTTCCACCAGTAGGTCTCTCTCTTAGACGCTCTGCTTCCATCCAAGTGCTGTCGGCTGAGTCTTCTGACATAAAGTTATTAGGTGTCTTGATTGTGTTCTGTTTGTTTATTCGCGTGTCAAGTGTGGAGGATTCCGTGGGTTCTCCTCTCCTTGGGGCTTCAACCTGCTGTCCTGCTGATCGAGATGCCCTGCTGCAGCTGCGCCACCTGTTAGTGATAGACAAGCGCCATACAGCACGTCAATCATGAGGCCACTCAGTTTGACGGCTATACGCCTGTACGCACCAGCTGGAAGGAGTTGTGCAGCGGCACGACGGTCTCAATCGTGGACGAGGCCGAGATCTTCTCCTCGCTCACGACGTTCGCCGGGTCCTCGTCATTGCTACTGCTGCTGGCGTCGACCTTGCTCTCTGTGGTGATAATGGACTGTGATGACGCGTCCTGGTGCTGACGCTCTTCTGACTCTCGGGATGCCGAAGACGATGACGATGGCAGCGCATGTGATGATGAGGTTGAGGAGGCCACTGTCGGCTGGGGCAGTGTCGGCACTGTTGCGGTCGCCAGGTCGCCGCTGTTGCTGTGACGCCGCACCCACTCGTCCATGTTGTGCTCTGCGACGTCGTGCAGTTCGATCTCGCTCTCTTCCAGCGGATTCAGGTACGCGTACTTGCCGACCACACCGATGCCCAGGATCTTCTCGGGGATGAAGTCGCCACAGGCCGAGTAATTCTGCATTAGCAGCTTGGTGCACTTCTTGCCGTTGTTCTCCTGCAGAACGCGCACGGCCTCGGAAAACTCCATCGAGTCGATGCGGATGTCGTTTACGGCCACGATGTGGTTGTCGGGTCGGATCACGACCCAGTCGATCTCGTCCTCGGTCACGACGATCCCGATGCGCTTGAGCACAATGAGCGGCTGGTCGATGAACTCAAACTCTGGAATGCTCTCCACCTCGACCACGCGCTCGTATAAATACAGTTCGTACTGGAAAATCTCGCCCACAGACGCCTGCACGACCGCGTTGCAGCCGCTCGCAACCACTTGCCGCGAGATCGTGTTGATGTCTGAACAAAAATGGTGGTGAGCATCAAGCTTGTTCGATCAGTAAGCAGCCTCATAGACCCCAACAATGTTGACAAGGGATAAAAATATGGGACGTACCGCACTTGACGTACACGAAGCGCACAGTGCTGGACGACGGAATGCTCTGCGTGCTGATCGTGATCTGGCCGTGCTTGCCCGCGGGCACGTAGTGGTACGAGCCAATCTCGATCTCCGACGACGACTCCTCCGAGATCAGCACCTGAATGTAATCCTTCACTGAGTGATTCTCTGGGACGTCGTATTCGACTGATTGGATACACACAAAGTAGCAGTCGGTGGTTAGAGTAATCTTCAACAAGACTTGCACACTAAACGCATCACAATCAAAGGGCGTACTTGTGACCAATGAGCCTTTCTCGACCTGGCCGCCCATGTCCAACTGCACGATGCCGCTGGGCCGGAACGCGAGCAGCTTGATCGTGTAGAGCGACTTATCCGTGATGATGTCGAGCGTCTCCTTCAGGTCCTGCGCCTGCGCGATCCACGCGGACGACTGGCCGCGCAGCAGAAAGTCCTGTGTAAACATACGACGCACGAGGCTGTTAGAAAATCCCCCATGAAAGCCCGTAATGCGCATAAGATAGGTACGAACCTGCGGCAAGAGCCCAAACTTCTCTCGCATCGGATGTGCGCCGGCGTGGATGAGCATCTTGATCGCCACGGGGTTCTGCACAAAGCACGCGTGGTGAAGCGCCGTCCAGCCGTTCTCGTCTTGGTGGTCGAGATTCACGTGCTTCTGCATGAGCAGGTGCAGGATCTCCGCCTGCTTGGAGAGCGGCTCGAGGTTCGCGTTGAAATCTTCCACCTCCTCGGGATCGCTGTCGTCGTCGTCTCCATCATCATCACCTGAGTCTTTGGATGTATCGTTCGCGATTAGACTGTCGCCGTCCTGCCGCGTCGCGTTCCCACCTTCACTCTCCTCGCTGTGGTCGTCTCGGAACCCGTCGCCAAAGATGTCGTCGTCGTCGTCGTCCTCGTCGCCTTTGAATGTCATGCTCGCCACCGCCACGAGCAGCGGCGTGCGGCCGCTGTCGTCCTTCGCCTCGAGATCTGCCGCCGTCGCGTTCGTGAGCAGCGCGCGTACGGCCGCGAGGTCGCCGTACGCGCACGCGCTGTGCAGCGTCACGCTGTTGCCCATGCCTGTGACTACGTAGGATCTGCTGTTCCGATCGCTCGCTCACTTCTTGCTCTTCTCCGCGGCACGCGCGTCGTACGTCACAGCGCGTAAACGAGCAGGGGGACGATCCGACTTGGAAATGCCGAAAATAGCGTTCGCTGTTGAAGCGCCGCCGCACTTGATTTCAGTATGCTTTTTTGCGTTAGGATGGTAATTACACAAAAATGATTTTTTCTGAAAAAGCCGTCTGTTTTAGAAAACTTTAGAAGAGTATTTTGTTTTCAGCTGCAACGTCAGGTGCAAAATGAAGCACCGCGTGGCGCTCGGCGTCGAGCTCGCGGCGCTCTCGCTCGTAGGCGCATGGGCGGCGCAGCTACTACTCGTCCACGAAAGCACTAATACCAGCACTGGCGATGTAAAGAGCCTTCGCCATCTGCTTGTCGCACTGACGCTCCTGCTCCTCGCTGCAGGCACGTCGGCGCTGCTGAGCCCTGCGCGATTGCCCAAGCAGGTCCGATCGACATTCAGGTCAGCGCTGCGGCACGTTGTCTCTGCTGCTTCATGCAATTGACAGCACGTACTCACTGCTATTGGAATGACTGTGGTGGAATGGTGTGTTGCTGTGTGGCAGAGCAGACCGGAACGCGATGCAGGGTTTGTGGTCGGCTGTGTGCTGGTTCCGATCGTGCTGCTGAGCCGCGTGCTGGCTCAGCTCTTCCAAGAAGACTCCCTGTCAGGTACACTCAAGTTTCTACGAGCGACTTCGATACTACTCTGCTACGGTGCACAGCTCATATGTACAATATCTCATGCGTGTACCAGGGTTTACGTTTCTCTACGCGTGGACGAGCATCTCAGTCGCGATCAGCGCACTCATCCGCCTCGTTCTGCTGCGCTCGTCATCACTACAGATCTCCTTAGCAGTTGACTTGCTGCTCATGCCCGCACTACTGCATCTCATCGGCGTGGAGATCGAACTGGGCCTTCGCGCCATTCTGCCTACGGCATGTCGCTGCGTCGTCAGCGCTGTGTTCACCTACGGCGTGCACGCGCTCCCGCGATCGTTCACGCTCGGCGAGGCACTTCTGGTCGCGCAGGGTGTAGGAATGACCGCGTTCGACCTCATGCTCTACTCTTTACATCGGGTAAAGCCACCAATTTGCATTTTGCTATCGATTCGCTTGATTATCATTGCTGACCTAATCCGCACGATCACTATGTCGCATTAGGCGAGCAAGACCCAGGGGTTCTTCAACCACGTCCCCACGATCTTGGACTCGTGGTACATCACGTCCATCGAGAGAGAGGACTACGTGTTGGCACTGCAGCTCGGACTCACCGGCTCGCTGCTCGTGTGCGTTTCGCTCGCGCCGCTGCTTCGCTCGCACGGCTCGGGCTCGCCATCGAAAGTTGCAGCGCCGCTGCCACTCCGTCAGTGCATCGAGTTTGCTGTTCGAAGCCTTGCTGTGGTTGGTCTAATCGTTTACCCATGGAGCTGCCTAGTGCTCGAGACGCTCAACCCATTTGCATGGCTGCTCATGTTCCTCACATCGAAGGCCACTCGTCTACTGCTGATCGCCTACTGGCTCGCGTGTCTCGCAGTGCTCGTGCCGCTCTTCGCACTCGTTGCAGACAAGCTCGCGCTGCGGCAGATTGTCGCGCGCAAGCTTTTCCACGCGCTCGTAGTGCTCATGTTTGTGCCCGCGTACTACGCGGACACGCCGATGCTCACGCTCAGCTACGGCGTGGCGCTGAGCGTCTTCTGCCTCGTCGAGTGCGTTCGCGCGCTATCGCTGCCTCCGTGCGGACAGCAGATCGCACATTTTATGAAGACGTTCATCGACCATCGAGACGGCGGGCGACTCATCCTCACGCACTCGTACCTGCTGCTGGGCTGTGCGCTGCCACTGTGGCTCTCTATTCCCACGACTACCGGTAGTCGAGAGAATGCGCTGGCAGCGAATGCCGGAATCCTTGCACTAGGCATCGGCGACGCCATGGGGGCGGTCGTGGGCTCGCGTTACGGGAAACGAAGGCTCATCGGCTCGAAGACACTCGAGGGCACGCTCGCGATCTTTGTGTCAATAGCGCTGGCGTCGCTGTACTTCCACGACTTCCACGTCCAGGTCTTCAGCCACGGACGCTACGAGCAGGTACGAACACAGATCTGACACACAAACACTGCTGAAGACTGGTGCTGGTATCTCACGTGTTTTTGCTCTTTATGATTAAACTTATGTCTCAGTTGGCGCTGCTGCTGGGCGGCGTGGTCCTGACGAGCGTCCTCGAAACATGCACGTCGCAGATCGACAACCTCGTGTTGCCGCTTTTCTTCTTCGCGGTCTGCAACCTCGTCGCCTGTCGTCAGCATCAGCAGCCCCAATGAGTGTCGGCCATCCGTTGCCATTAAATCAACACTGTTGGTCACAGTCGATAGAAATTGGTTCTGTGATCAAACACCATTTTCGAAATTGTTGGACAAATAAATGGGAAAATGGCTCCGGCCTCTCTTTAACGAAAAATGGCTGGTTCTCGTTTCCTAATGCTAATGGCACTCTTGACGATGCGAGTGCCATCCTTTCATCCAATCATTCCTCTCTGTGAATCACCTCCATGCAATACGAACACTGTCGACATCATCGTCTTACTCGACAATGAGTGACTTGAGCGAGTCCTCGAGACCGTTCATGGCGTTCTCGAGCACCTCCATGGAGCTCGCGTACGAGATGCGCATGCCAAAGTCCTCACCGAAGGCCGAGCCGGGCACGAGCGCCACGTGGTACTGCAGCAGCAGGTACTCGACGTAGTCGTCCACGTTCTTGAGCACCTGCTTGCGGTCCGACGTGTACACGGTCTTGCCGGCAAAGTACGGTGTGAGGTCCAGAAAGACGTAGAACGCCGACGTCGGGTACGCGTAGCGCAGGTTCGGGATCTGCGAGAGGCGCTTCACGATGAAGTGGCGCTTGGCGTCCATGATCGCGAGCACGTCCGTCATGCGCTCCTTGTTGGCGTCCACGCACTCCATCTCGAGCGCCATGGCCTCGGTGGCTGTGATCTGGGACACCGTGTTGGCGCCCGACGTGAACTGGCCCTGGAGCTTCGTGCACTGCTGCACAAAGTATTTTGGCGCCGCGACGTACCCAATGCGCAGGCCGGGCATCGCGTGCGACTTGGAGAAGCCGTTGACGACCAGTGTGCGCTCGTACATGCCCGGGAGCGAGGCGAAGCACTGGTGTGTGCGCTTGGGCTCGCCGTTCGAGGCGTCCTGGTAGATGAGCTGCTCGTAGATCTCGTCGGCGATGACGAGGATGTGGCGGAAGCGCGGCTGGCGCAGCACGGCCGCAATCTTCTCGAGGTGGTGCGGCAGGTGCAGCGTGCCCGACGGGTTGCTCGGATTGCACAAAATGATGACCTTGACGCCGGCAGTGGCGTCCAGGAACTCTTCGAGGGCCTGCGGGTTGATCAGGTAGTCCTCTTCAATCTTGGTGCGGAAGACCACAGGCTCGGCGCCCACGAGCTTGGTCATCGCCGGGTAGCTTACCCAGTACGGCGACGGGATCACGACCTTCTCACCCGGCTTGCAGACAGCGAGCAGCACCTGATAGACCGACTGCTTGGCGCCGTTCGAGATGAGGATCTCGGTCTGCGGGTCGTACTTGACGCCCTTGCAGCGCTCGAGGTACTGCGCGATGTGCGCGCGCAGCTCGTTCGTGCCCTTGACATCCGAGTACTTGACCTTGGCCTCCTGCATGGCTTTCGCGCCGGCGTTGAGCACGCGTGCGTCCGGTGCAAAGTCCGGCTCGCCCACACAGAGCGACCATACATTCTTGCCTTCAGCCTCGAGCTGCTTGGTAAGCCCGTGGATCACGACGGTCTTGGCGGCCGTGACCTTGTTCAGCAGTGGGTTCAGCGGGTACTTGTCCGCCATGGTTTCACCGCCAGTGGTTGGCTTGGGCGTCGCCTTCTGCTTGAGCAGCTGCGCAACCTCGGTGAGCGAGTCCTGGAACTTCTGGATTTGGGTCTCTGAGTTTGGGTTGAACTCGTAGAGACCCTGGAACAGGTCGAAGCTGTCCTTGCACGTGTCTTCGACGAGGCGCACGAGGTTCTTGAAGCCGCGCGTGTCGATCGGTGTGTTCTTGACGCCCTGCACGCCCAGCACGCGGCCCGTGAGGTGCGTGAGGAACTGACTGCTGGCCGCAAACTCGTCGTGGGACTCGCACGAGAGCTCGAGCATGCGGCACATCTCGTCTTCAAAGATGCGCAAGAAGCTCTCCATGATCTGCGCATGAGCACTGCTCAGTACGCGCACCTTCTCATACATCATAGGCAGGCCGCGCCACGAGTACTTGCCGCTCTCAGGGCCGAACATCGGGTGCGTGCACAGGATGGAGCTGCTCGCGGGCAGCTCCTTGAGCAGCAGCTGCTTCGGGTGGGTCTTGACCGAGAGCACATCCACGATCACGAGCTTCTCGAGCAGGTGCTTAGGGATCGACTGCATCACCTTCTCAAACGACAGGATGCTCACGCAAAGGATGACGACGTCGAGGCCGTCGAAGAACTGCTCGAGCTGTGTCGTGGACGAGTAGTACGCGCAGTCGAGCTGCGCCGCCGCCGCAGAGTAGTCGGTACGCGACGTGGCACGCACCTGGTGGAACTTGGACATGGTCTTGGCCAGGAACTGCCCAAAGTTGCCAAAGCCGTACACGCCGATCTTCAAGCGCTGGCGAGGGGTCTGCTGCGGCGCAGCGGCAGGCGAGAGCGTAGCCGAGTTGGACTGGAACGCGCCTACGGCCTCGAGCGTCTTGCGGGCGTCACCCAAGAGCTTGCCCTTGGTCGGGAACGACCCGAGCACGCGCACAAACTTGCAGAACTCGCGTAGGTGGCGCAGTGCGTTCACGATGCTCTCGTCCGTTTGGTGGCCTATAATGTCGACGTAGAAGAGGTACTTGTACTTGCGGCGGTCATCCGTGGTGGACGAAATCGAGAAGTCGGGCGAGTCGATCGACTCAGCGAGCTGCTGCGCCGCCGAGTAGCCCCACGGACGGCTCTCGATCTTGGCCAAATCGATGTCGCGCAGCGAGAACGCCGAGAGCGCCTTGTAGAGCTGGCCCTTCTCGTTACTGTCCATGAACGAGAACACGAGCGACGTCTTGAACTCCGTGTCGGACTTGGCGTCGAGGCCCAGGTCCTCCTTCTTCGAGAGCAGCAGAAAGCGCGTGAAGTTGCTCTCGTCGTCCTCCACGTTGCGCTCGAGCACCTGCAGGCCGTAGTACTCGGCCGCGAGGTCGCTCGCGACAGCCGCCGTATCCTTCCACTGGTTGTCCGCGAGCATCTTGGCGCTGCCCGCGGTGTCATACTCGGCGCGCGCGACGGCGCCCATGGACGCGATCGTGTGCGCGCACTGCGCGAGCGCCTGCGGGTGGCTAATCACGGTCTTGATGTCCTCCTTCTTGACGCCGGGCAGCGCCAACAGCGAGTGCTCGACGCGCAGGTCGTACTCGGCCACGATGTGCAGCCCGTACTTGAGCAGCAGGTCGTAGTTGGCGTGGATTGAGCCGCCGAGCGAGTTCTCGATCGGCAGTACGGCGAACTGCACGTCCTCGTTCTCGACGGCGCGGAACGCTTCTTCGAATGACGGGAAGCCGAGCGCCACAACGTTCGGGGACGAGCCCAGCAGCTGGCGCGTCGCCTTCTCTGAGTACGCGCCGGGCATGCCCTGGTACGCAACCTTCACTTCGCCGCCCATTGCGCTTGTATCTGTGGGTCGATGGAGCTGCTGACCGTGGCTTGAGCTGCTTGTGGCGAGATCCGAAATGAGCTTTTCGAGAGGCTTGGCTTGCTTGGATGATTTGGCAAACAGGATGCGTGAAATTGGAAGGGGGCTACAATGGAAGTGGGAATGGTGCCTCAGGTGTAGCATTTGTGTTCCGGGGGTACTAATTCAGTACAGTGTTGTCCATCCCTTTTTTGTAACTGCCATGACGTCGTCAACAGTTCAGTACATAGCACAATTAATGAACGTTACATATAAACAGAATAGAAAGGAGTTCGTGTTTATAGTAAGCACAAAGCAACTTGCTTTGCCTGATACAAACAGTTTTGGGAGGGTACGTAGTGTCACCTCGCTCGCTAAATTCAGAAATTGATTTCAAGTTGCTGCATTTTATTCTGCTTGGTGGTGTCGTCACCCACAAGAAAATGGGAAATGCGTCCGAAGCTGCTTGGAGGTGTTTGGGTGACGACGCAGGCCGCGTCACGGTAATCGTGACTTGTTCAACATGCGACAGACCCCACCCGACAACACCAGCACCAGCAGCTCATTCGTTTACAACGGAACACCACCAGTGGACAACAACAGCGCAGGTGCAACTTGAACAAGCGCCGCGCGCGAATGCGCATTAGCCGATCCGAACGTATGCATACGAGCGAGGGATGTGATCACGCTGGATGGGCGGCGCGTGCGAGTCTTCTCGTCGCTGTTGAAGATGCGCGCATACGTGGCGGACCGGACCAGCAGCTCCGCTATCGCGCGTGGTGGGTGCAGCTCACGGGCGCGCGAGCTGGCTGGCTGGCCGTGCTCCAGCGAAACGTGATTGCAATTGAGAGCCTGACAGCTTTTCAGAAAGCGCCTCCGTCAAAAAGCACGCGTCGCTTGATCTGCTATTCTGCTAGAAAACGCTCGCAATGGACGGACTCACTGCCGCCCATAAGCACCTTAGCTGCGTGGCCACCAGTCAGCGTGACTGAATCGTCGATTTCCTACTGAAGAGTGCGCGGCATGTAGTCTTGATACAGCTTGCAAGGCATATTTTCTTCCCTTGAGAGTGAGAGCGTGGCTCTTTCGATCGAAGCAGCCCGTCGACCGTCGTCCGTTTCAAAATGCACGCTTTGTAAGAGCGTAACTACACAGCGAGGCATTCATTCACCTTCGCATTCTCACCTGCACCTGCACTCAATCAAGCCACTCCTCAATCAGTCAGCCAGCCAGTCGTCAACTACCAACTATGCCGACGTACGCGACGGTCTCGCCGACGTTCAGCAGCACGGAGGCGACGCTCGAGGCGATCAACAGTGCTTCGTTCTACGCCGAGTCGGCGGCTATCGGCAAGTTCACCGGCACGAAGAAGCGCCGCGCGACGCTCGCGCACTTTGAACGAATCTTCATCTTCATCGTGGACCCCAAGTCCTCGAAAGCCGCGTCGCTCTACAGCTTCGTGATCGCCTGCGCGGCCTTCGTGAGCTGCTTCATGCTCTTTCTTCAGACGCTCGATGGCCCCAACCACGCAAGCACGTTTCCCGATTACCCCGAGCTGCCAAACGACGCGGACTACTTCGTCTCGGACCTCGTATTCACGCTCGTGTTCACGATTGAGCTGCTCGTGCGCATGGCCATCTGGCCGTCTTTCTGGAAAGAGCACGAGTACCTGACCGAGCGACGGCTGAACCCGTTCCTGCGCGACATCTTCAACTGGTTCGACGTCGCGGCCATCATCCCGTTCTACTCTGACCTGCTGCTCGGGAAAGATAAGAGCTTCGTGCTCATGCGACTCTGTCGCCTGCTGCGCATCTTTAAGCTCGCGCGCAACCACTCGGGCACGTACATCTTGCTGCGCGCGATCCGCGCGAGTCTCGCGCCCATCTCGATCGCGCTCATCTTCTTCATGGAGATCGTCGTCTTCTTCTCCGTCGTCATGTACATGGTCGACCCGAACCTCGACCGGCACAAGAACGGCTTCTCGGATCTGCTCACGACCGGGTACTTCGTGGTCGTGACCGTTGCAACGATTGGCTACGGAGACATCACACCCACGAAGGGGAACATGCCCGGCCGACTCTTCTCGGTCATGATCATCATGAGCGGAACACTCTTCCTCTCCATGCCGCTGGCGATTATCGGCACTGAGTTCGATCGCGCGTGGAAGGAGCACACCGAGAGTGTGCAGAAGTACCAGGAACTCACGGGAAACGGCCTGGATGGCAACGGAGGCGGCCCCGTGACCGCAGACCTCGCGGCCGCTGGTGACGCTGATCGAGAGAAGAAGCACGAAGTGCTCGTCAAGTACAACGCACCCAGTCGGCTGTACTTCCGCGTGGCGGGGCTCACGGGTGAGGCCTCGCTCATGGTCGAGGCGCTACTCAGTGAAGTCTCAGCCCTGGAATTCAGCGTCACGCGCGTGCTTGAGGTCGCCGAGGACTTGAGGCGTCAGGTGCAGAGCTGCTATGCAAAGTGCGAAGCCCTAGGCACGCTCGTGAAGAACATGGTCATGGTCGAGGTGGAGCAAACGGTCGAGAAGCCCAGGTTCAAGAAGTGGCTCTTCGTGACGCTGAGCGACCCGAGCTCGTCGCTCGCGGCCAAGTGCCTCACCAAGTGGATCCGGTACTGCCAGATCGGCAGCATGATCATCGTGGTCTTCCAAACGATGCCCGACCTGCAGACTTACGGCGAGGCCACCTACTTGTGTGAACATGTTGTGGAACGCTATTGCACTAAGGCCACGGGCGTCACGCCACTGCTCGATCCAGGCTGCTTCAGAGTCGATGAACCACTGCTGCCAATCAGATTTGGTTGCACGGACGAGGAGAAATCCAAGGACCCGAGCTGCTTTGGCTACGGACTCAACTACGGTGGCGCCAACGTGCTCGGGCTCACTTGTGACAACGGCACGACGCTTGTCTCCAAAGTCTTAGCAACTGCTGAGACTTTCAATGACGGGACCACTGCCTCGTACTACAAAGGTGACCTGTCGCTCGTGAACCCCTTTCGACTGGACAGCGCGCTCTCGGTGGCAGATCGCAAGATCGGCGTGTGCAAGAAGTGGGAGTGCGACAACCTGCACGTGACGTTCTTCGAGTTCGACGACGTGTACGTGGCGCTCGAGTACCTCTTCACGCTCACGTACATGGTGGAGCTGGCCTCGGCGCTGTACGTGTGCCCGGACTACCGCGCGTTCTTCAAGAATCCGGTCATCGCGCTCGAGTTCCTCTCCTTCGTGCCCTTCTTTGTCTTTGAAGGTACGCGGTTCTTCGTGAGTGGGGCCAAGGCGCCGATCTACGTCATCCCCCCGGGCTCGAACGATTTCCTCACGTTCCTGAGGCTCTTGAGATTGTCCAGGATCTTCAAGATCCAGCAGAGCATCCCGGTTACAAAAGTGTTGTGGGAGTCGATCTCCAAGACATCGACGCGACTCACGATCCCGTACTTCATGCTCATGGTTGTCACGACGATCTTCTCGTTCATCATGTACGAGCTCGAGAAGGGCCAGGAGTGCTTCTACGGCCAAGAGTGCATCGTGAACGGCAAGAACATGACGTTCCCGCCCGATCTCGTGGGCTCGAAGCCCAACAAGCGCTTCCTCGTGAACCTCAAGGGCAATTTGTCAACCTTTGACGACTTCTTCTCGGCCTTCTGGTTCGTCATCGTGACGATCGCGACGATCGGGTATGGAGACATGGAGCCCGTCTCACCATCGGGCAAGCTCGTGGCGATCGCAGCCATGATCTTCGGCGCGTGCTACACGGCCATGCCGCTCACGCTCGTGGGCTCGCAATTCAACAAGAGCTACCGCGAGCACAAGCGCCGTGAGGCGCTGCTGCGCACGAAAGTCGAGGTGAGCAAGCCCTTTGCGATCCCCAAGAGCGACTTTGCCGCGTGGGACAAGTTTGCGCGCAACGAGGCGTTTGCCAAAATGCGGGAGGTCGTGGAGAGTGAGCTCGTTCCCGTGCTGCTGCTCATGCAAGACGAGGAGATAATCGACGAGGCCAAGAAGGCGCGCGTTGTGAATGCGACCAACGAGCTCAGGGACGTCATTTACACAGAGCGGGTATGTGCTTTGGGTTATTTGGGTTATATGAAATTGCTGATGGAGAATGGTGTGTGCATGTACTGATAGCTAATGATGTACATTTGTGTGGTTTTCGTGTAGCTCGAGGTGATGAAAGTGAGCGTGATTGTGAACAGCCTGCGCAAAGAGGGCGTGCGGCTGGCTGAGCAGCAGACGACGGCGCTCAAGAGCATCACGTAGGCTGTCTGTTAGCATTGCTCAGTAATGAAGCGTAAATCGATTGTTAATCCGCCACGCCTGGTGCTCTTAGTCAACAGTGCTTGCTGCTCGCAACTCGTCACCTAAATCTATGAATTCCACCATGATGTTTTTCTTCTCTCCTTGGCCACCATTACCCACCGCATGCTGGTGGGCATTCGCTCGTGAACTGGTGAAGCTTTTCCCCCATAGACCAGCGAGTAAGGATACGACGGCATCTCGAGGCTTCTTCCTTGCAAATGTAAACACGCGGACACCCTCGATCTGCTGGTCTGAACGAACCTTGGTACATAACTTGCTCTCGGACAGCGCTTGATACTGTTCCTGCTGCTGGCCTTGTAGCAGTCGGATGAGCGTGTCCATTAAAATGTCTTTCACGCACATCCCGTCAATCGAGACCAAGACATCGCCACGCACGACCTGCCTGCTCGTCAGAGCTGGTCCATCCATCCTGTTCCATATCAAGAGCATCAGATAGTTTGAGAATGCATTGTCGTCACTGCAACCATAGCTCACTCACCGCGTGAAGCTCTTGAAGATCGTGAATGTGGTCATGAGCTCCGTCTCGAGCTGAATGCCCACAGGTCGCAGGTTGTCTGGGATCACGACCGTCCGCACATTCTTATCACAAGTGGGAGAATTTTCACTGCTGGCCATGCGTCGCGTGCCTTCGCAGTTCTCCATGCCACGATATCTTTTGATATGTGGTCGCTTCATGACATCACTGACTGGGTCGCTGGGCTCCATTGCACGCCCTCGGTCAGCTGAGCACTGTAGCGGCGGTTGCAACTCAGTCTCAACGCTGGTGGCATCTCGCTCTTGCATGAGCAGCTCATAGAGATCCCGTGGTCGACGAGTGATGGTTACGGAGTCTGAACGCTCGACGTCATCACTGGCAACAGAGTCGCTTTCCTTCTCCTTCAATTCAGTCTTGCGGTCGCCTTTGCCATCGCGCGACATGGTATCACGCAGCGAGCTGAGGCCACTTGCCTTGCTCTCGACCATCACGAGCGACTCGAGACGCCGCCGTCGGCTCCACGGGGACAGCGGCTGGTGCTGCTGGAACTCGCGCCGGTACTGCGTCAAGTCCCGGAAGCGAAGTGTACGTTGGTAGTTTAGAAGCCCATCGAGTGCCTTGGCAACGCCATCCAGCAGCAGTTTGGATGACTCGGTTCCGCCATGGAAGAGACTATTGGTGATAGGTGCACTTGTGCCAGTACTAGCTGGTGCACTGAGCCGCAGAGTCGAGATCCCATTGATCGCCATGAGGTACTGCTCAGACTTGACACCGTCGCGGCGCTCGCGCTGGAACGTGTTGTCGTTGGCTTTGACAATAGTGGCCGCTGATTGTTGCTTTGCTGTTTGACTCATAGCCTTTGCCGCAAAGCTCACAGCCGGGACCTCCATCATCATCTCGATGGGCACGAAGCTGAGCCACTTGAGCTGCTCGAGGCTGAAGATCGTGAGCACCACATAGTCGTCGTCCAGGTTCTCGGCGCTCGCGAGCCAGAGCGCCTTTGGGAAGCTTGGAGTCATATCAGTATCTTCACTCGTAGTCTGGCGTAGGAGCGCGGTAACTTCACTCACGGGCGCACCGAGCACCGACTGCGAGCCAATGCGCACGAGCACCGTGTTTTCTAGCAGCTTGCAGACCGCAGCATGCTCTTGTAAATGAAGTGCACTGTACAGCAAGTCGTCAATATGTGTGAGCTTGAGCGGGTGAGCTATCACGTAGCTCTCCGTGAAGCGGAGACCCGTGGGCTGCTGCGGTTCAAAGTTCACGTCGAACTCGCCCTCATGCTGATGCTGGTGCTGGAGCTTGTAACGCTCACTCCACTTGGCCACTGCGTCGGCCCTGGAGTCGTAGTAGTCGACGCTGAGGAACTCCAGGTGCGTCGGTCGTGTCTGCTTGGACTCGCGCAGGAGCGCCGTCACCTGCTGGAAGCTCTTGTCGGCGACTGCTTCATGGTCCTACAGTGTGAGAAGCAGAGATACTGTACATCACCATCAGAGCTAGATATGCACCAAGAACGATGCGTAGCCTCTCTCTCATACCACAGCGACGAGGATGTCGCCGCTCGTGAGCGCTGGGCACTGGAGCTCCGCATAGCCTGTGAAGGGAAAGGCTCCACAGTCAAGACTCAGATGTACATAGTCACTACGTTGCTACTATGAGCAGCAGATACCTTTGAGCTGCGTTACGTCGCTCACGACCACGCGGCCGTCCTTGTCGACTTTGATGCCGATGCCGAGGTCGTCCTGCGCCGGGAACGCCACCTGCGCACAGTCCACACATATCACACAAGCAAACCCACTTGAGTTATGCCAACAGTAGTCATGCTGTGCAACTCATTCTAAGACGCATAGACCTCGTAGTGCGTGTAATCGGCGAGCGGCGCTGCCATCACGTCTGCTATTGCCGCTTGCGGTGTTTCACACGTTATCGAAAGTCGTTACAACCCATTGAACTGCCAATGCATCTCAATTAGAGATAATCAATGAAAAAGCATTGCTATATTACTGATTATCATCGCAACAGGAGCAAACTCTCTGCTTATATGCGGAAGCCCGACGCCGGTAACAAGTCGATGCGCTTCTCCAACAGCGCCTTCTTGATGGGGAAGACGTTATCGATCCCGCGGTCCTTCGCCTCTTTCAGCGCCGCCCTCGCAGCGACCTGAAAGCGCTCGTTCTCCTGGGCCAAAGTGTCCGCAGACTCCTTATGAGCCGCCAATGCGGCCGCGCGTTCGTCCGCGAGGGTCTTGCGCCGTGCGTCCGCCTGCTGCTTCTGCTCCACAGCAATTCTGAGATTGTCAAGGCGTTCTTCTTGCAGCTCCTGCTTGTCCTGGAGCTCAATGTGCTGACCGAACTCGGTCCACTGACGCACCATTTCGCGCGCGCTCTGCTTCTCTTTCTGCATCTGCTGGGTCTTGACCTCGAGCTGGTGCTGCCGGCTCTTGTGGATCGCGGCCTTCTCGGCCATGCGCCGTGCCGCTCGAGCCTGGAGCTCAGCGTCTTCTTTCGTGCGCACCTCCTGGCTCTGGTTCTGCAGCCGCTGGTCGTGCGCGACCTCGAGCTTCACGAGATTCTGCGTCGCGAGGTCGATCATGCGCTGCTTGCGCGCCTGGGTCTTCTCGCGCTTTTGTTTCTGGAGCTCGTCGCGCTTGGCGTTGCGCAGCTGCTTCTTCTTCTCGTCCTCGTCGCGTTTGAGGTTCTCGAGACGCTCTTGCTCGAGCAGTTGTTCGCGATGCGCCTTGAGCCGCAGGTTGACCAGCTGCGTCTCCTCGCTCGCCTGCTTGAGACGCGCCTTGCGTGCGCGCTCTCTCTCTTGCTCGTCACGCAGATCTTGCTCGGCCTTCTGCTTGGTAAGCTCGCCGTCCCGCTTCTCTTCGCGCAGCTCGCTAATGTACCGCTGCTTGTACTCCTCGAGTTGCTGCTTCTGGATGAGCGCGAGCTTCTCGGCCTCGCGCTGCAGTCGCTTACGCTCTGCGACTTCTTGTTCTTCGCCCTGAAGCACCTTGGCGAGCACCTGCCGGTCGTACACAAAATCTACGAGCCGGTCTTGCTCGTCCAGCATTGCCTTCTCGTCCAGCTGGAGCTTTCGGTGCTATATGAACAGATCACAGCGATAGACACAGTCAGTCTTACCCGAGCTTAGCTACAGCATGAGCCACAGTGTAGAGTGGCCGTACGTAGACGACGTCGGTCAGCAGCTGCTTGCTGCGCAGCGTCTTCATGCGGTCGGTCTGCTCATAAAGCAGGCGGTTGGCGCGCTCGATCTGCTTGGTGCGCGCCTCGCGCTGCAGCTGCGCCTCCTCGGCGTCGATCTTGCGGCGCGCCTCCTCCTCGCGCTCTTCCTTGTCCTTCTTCCACCGGTCCTTCTTCTTACGCATGGCCTCGAGCGTGTTGGGCCACTGGTTCGTGCGCTGCTCAGACTTGGCCTTTGTCGCCAGGCGCTTGGCCTCGCGGTCACTCTGCGCCGGCGCAGACACGCTCGCCATGATGCGCTCGAGCTCATCGGACGTCAGCGTGGCCGTCGGCATGGTTTCTCGTAGAGGATCGCTATCCACGCACACAGGCAGCTAATAGCAGTAGCAGTAGGTGAAGACAGTCGGGTGTCTCGGTCCAATGCGCTGCTTGAGCTCTCAGAGCCTCGCTGACAGGAGCTCCATGCTGCTTCTTTCGCTCCATCTTGATCAGATCAAGTTGGCTTGGTGGTCGTATTTTTAGCCCAGATCACTTTTTACCAATCAGATGGTCTCAATGCGATCTCTAAAAATAGCTCCTTGCATTTCCTGGACCAGGTCGCAAGGCGCTCGCTCATCTTGCACACACTGCTGGCAAATGCAACGCCACGCCACCTCCATCGCTGCTCTCCCATTACGAGCACGAAATCTTAATGTTTATTGAGCGTTTAGGAGAGCCAAATGCAGGCAGGCTCTCTAAAAGGAGAGGTCAGCTCTCAGTGGGTGCTGCTGTTGTTCCGCTGGCGCTTGTTCGGCTGCTTCGTGATGACCGCGGGCTCCACGGACGGGTGGTAGAACCGGATCTCATTCACCATACGCTGCCGGATCTCGTGCACACTCATCTTCTTCTCGTCAAAGTCCAATTGGATCGTGCCGGGCGCCACGATCTCCTCCTCGAGCGACCGGATGCTTGCCAGGTACTTGTGCGACAGCGCCTCGTCCAGCGTCGCGCGCTTGAGCGGATTCATGCGCAGCATCCACGTGAGCAGGTCGATGGCTTCCGGTTCGGCGCCAGGGTACATCTCCTGCAGATTCTGCGGCGCGCGCGGCGGCAGGCTGCGCAGGTACGTCTGCACATCCGGATCGGCGATCTGCGCAATGTCGTCTTCGTCCATCGTGCCGAGCACGTCGAGAATCGTGTTGAGCTGGTCGCGGCTGTCCTGCGGCAGCGCCACCTGGCCCGCGCCGGGGCTCAGCGGGAAGCACGACACGCCTGGGAACAGCGGCTCGCGCTGGTAATGCGACGGCACGCTGCTCTTCTGCATGCTGAGCAGCTCGGCAAATATGCATCCAACCTGCACATACATACGCACAACAGACAACCGTTAAATTCCATACCCACAAGATTGCTCAATATCAACAACAGCCTCGAGCCCAGACTCAGATTACGTACCGACCACACGTCGATCGCGGCCGAGTAGTCGTGGTCCCGGAAGATGATCTCCGGCGCGCGGTACCAGCGCGTGACGACGTGCTCCGTGAGCTGGCGCTGAATGCGCTTACCCGGCGTGCGCGGGTGGATGCCCGTGCCTTCGAGCGTGCGGTCGTCCGGCGTCGAGCCGTCCGCGTTGTTGCGCTTGCGCTTGCGGCCCGAGGAGAACTTGGTCGAGAGCCCGCGCGCGAGTCCAAAGTCGCAGATCTTGATCGCCACGGGCGACAGGTTCAGCAGCACGTTCGCCGGTTTCAGGTCGCGGTGCACGATCTCGGCCGAGTGCATGTACTTGAGCGCCTTGAGTAGGTCCAACAACAGCCACCGGAGGTGCTCGGCCGTGAGGAACTGCGGCGAGTGCAGCAGCTTCTCCAGGTCCGACGGCAGGTACTCGAAGACCACGAAAAGGTCTTGGAAGTTGCTAATGTCGCGCGGCGCAATGATCTCACGGATCTGCACAATGTTCGGGTGGCGCAGCTGGCGCACAATGCAGAGCTCGCGCAGGATGCGTTTCGCGTCGATCGGATCCGAGAACACGTTCTGGATCTTCTTGATCGCCACGATCTCGCCCGTGGGCAGGTGCTTGCAGCGCACCACCTGCCCGTAGCTGCCCTGGCCGAGCACGCACTCGATCGAGTAGTGCGGCGCGATCTCGCTCCAGCCGGGGATCTTGGACGCGTTCGACTGCGCAGAGACGCCAGCTGGACCAGCACCAGCAGAGACAGCTCCGTTGTTATTCACCACAGCTGCAGGGACTGACGACTGCGCTGGGATCTGAGCAGCGAGGATCTCGGCAGGCAGCTGGTGTTCCACTACTACAGCGTTCACATTACAGATTGCAGCATACAACCGTCACACAACCATTTTCAAACACCGCACACACATGCTATAAAGGATGATACAACGTACGAGAGGAGTGGTCTGCGATCGCTGGCGTGCCCGCGAGTGACTTGGAGTGGTCGTACGGCGGTGCCGTGGCCTGCGAGACGTCGTGGCCGATCACGAGCATGCCCTGGCCCGCCGGATTTGACAGCAGCGGCGTGCACGTGGTCAGCAGTGTAAGCTTGGAGCGGTCGCGCTTGGTGAACTCGAGCATCGCGCCCGTGAATGGCACACCCTGCATGCAGCGCGAGAGGGCGTCCGAGAGCGCGTTCACGGTCTGCGGCGGCACGAGGAAAGGCACGTCAGCGAGCAGGTTACGGCCCGCCATCTCCTCGCGCGCAAAGCCCGAGAGCTTGATCGCGTAGTCGTTCCAGAGGATGATGCGCATGAGTTCGTCGACGACGAAGACCATGGACGCCGACGTGTAGAGCGACTTGCCGAGGCTCGCGAGGCTCTCGGTCGTCGCACAGTACGTCTCAACCGAGTTCACAAACGACTGCATCTGCGGCACAGACGCGTGCTCGAAGCTCTCGCCGATCGTCTGCTGCATGATCTTGCGGATCACGTTGTTGCGCTTCTGCTGCGGGATGACGCCCGCGGCCGCGACTGCCGCTGTCGCTGACCCGGGGGCGCTCCCCGACGCACGTCCGCTGCCACCGCTGTCGGAATCGCCCGACGACCGGATCACCGACTTGTCAAAGTGCACGTGTGCGGTGGCGCGCACTCCCGGGTGCTTGTTGTTGTGGTTGTTGTTGTTCCCATTCATAGTGACGACGACCTACGGATGGATGGATGGATCCTGCTTGTCTGCGTAACGTTGGAATGAATAAAAAGAGAGACACACGAACCCATACAGGAAGAGAGTCATAGAAGTCAGCACACACACATAAACACAGGCACATACACACTCGCACACCCCCTCTATATACACACCCATGTCACCGCATCCTCTACAACAGTTCATACGCGAAACGCACCGGAAGGAAAGACGGCCACGTGCGTTTAGAGAGAGAAGGAAAATGGAGACGGCACCGCTGAGAGACGCGCGTAGGCTCGGACGTTGAGCAAGCGGAGCAGATGCGACTGGCGGTCACTCCCACAGCCAGACAGCCAGACAGATAGACAGCGGGTGACTTGGCCGGAAGAAGAGCTCGTTGCTTTCTGTTGCGTTTGCGCCGTTTGTTGGGACGATTCGATAGTGAAATGGCCCCCCTTTTCTCCTGTTTTCTGACTCCTCTCCGATTGGCACTATAGCGAGGTGGCACTAGTAAATAGTGCCACGCGTGATTGTTAGAAACCATTGTGACAGAAAACCAGCTGGTGTGATGAGAAATCCACGCGACGAGCTCCGAGTGAATGGAGAGAAGAGCTTTGGACGAGAGTTCGATTCCGTTGGTCGAGAGATTCGAGTGCACCTGGCAGATCACGATAAGCTCTTAGTTGTATGTACTTACTTTAAGGTCTGTGGAAGAGTTGAGGTTCCTAGCTCACTCTTAATATCTGTCTACTTCGGTCTTCTTTCAACTCGGCGATCTTCCGAGGCAATACCTACTTTGCTTCAAATTTCGTCATGCCGCTTGGTGATGCTCAACCAACATGGAGGAAGTTCGAGAAATGTCAGCTTCATTTCGAAAACTCAGCTCCAGCTTCTCGCTCCAGGGATTTCTGCTCTTCAGTCAGTCACTTCGATTGCTGAAGAAGCTGTCCATCCAGCTGCCGCGTGCGTGTTCTTCAAGAGCGCATCGAGTTCACGACCACCCGAGCCTGCGAGCACCTCAGCCTTCAGCTCCGGTTGCCTGCGCAGAATCCACCCGACGGTGTCGACATCTTGGCGTCGCACGGCGTGCTGGAACTCTCGAGCGCAGAATCGGTACTCCCTGTCATACGTGCGCTCGTACCATTGCAGCACCTCCATGT
>JAADXK010000101.1:0-46085 GCA_023337805.1 Globisporangium barbulae | reverse complement strand
GTCTTCGATGGAAGACGTTCATTCGTCGGCAGCAAACCTACGAAAAAATCGTCTCGGACCTCACCGCAGGCGGAAAGCAAGCACTGGTAGTGTGGGGAGACGCGCGATTTCCGGCATCTGCGAGGGGCGCTATTTCGATACCCACGACAACACTGCGAAGGAAAGTTGGCTCCAGAGTGCCTACTATTGACCAAGATGAGTTCCGAACATCAAAGCTGTCATGTTGCTGTCATCGGCCCATAGCTAGGCTCTTGGAGCCCTCGCCAGGAAGGCCGTCCTGGGCGCTATGCGTTTGTACCAACAACGCATGTCCTCGCAGCATCTGGGAACGCAACGTGAATGCAGCCATCAATATTCTTCATCTCTTCGTCAGGAGGGCACAAGGACATCCACCACCGATGGCATTTACGCGGGGAGGCTCGAGCGATCAGCAAACGTAACGCGGTCAATAGCGCATTCAGGTTATTTTTGCTGTCTATAGTCGACAGCGAAGCGGAGCGATGCCTTTCATTTCTCCGTGTGTACTAAGTTGCAAATGCTCTAAAGCTGCACCGGAGCTGTTCAATTCCTCATCCTAATGAACGGACTCAGCTTTGTGCGATAATGCACGTGACCTCTACAGTCGCTACTCTCTTTCACTCTTACCCATGAGCCATCATATCAGGCAAGCTTCCGACATTCTCAACAGATCACCATTTCAAGAGTCCTCCACTCGTTCTCGTTCCGGCAGTTCGGTCGTCACGCGCCTTCGCTGCCTCGTCGCCCGAACGTGACTCTCGGCCGCCGGCGACAAACGAAAAATGAAACGAAGCACGAGAGGAAACCGCACCAGCCGACGCCACCGAAGAAGAAATCGTGACCAGCCCTCGCGCGCCACTTTCCAATCCCAACAACCAATTTCAAAGCCCACACCTCTCGTCCATTCAGTCGGTCGAACGAAGGTGTGAGGGGAATGGAATATCGCGTCTGACGGTGCCACGAGAGGGGAAGTCGCAGGCCTCAACTTCTGCTCCGTACTTCATTTCCACTTCCTACCTCAAAAAAACAAACTCGCCTGGTTTCTCTCGAATGCACGCACCCGATGACTGCCTGCCTGACTGCTCTCCTTCTTCTTTCTCTTCTTGCTCTCTCGCTGCCACTATCTCTTGAGACCGTCCGTCCACTCCGATCGATCCACTCGGCAGTCGTCGCAGTTCCTAACACAGGCATCAGGCTTCTTGTTTCCGCTTCTTCAAACGCGACGTCAGTGCCGGGTCAGCAGGGTCTTCCTCTCCTTTCCGTCGCCCGCCGCCAGCCTGCAGGATCGTCCGTCGCTAGGCACACAACATAATTACAGTTTCTGTTAAAATAACACAACAGAGAGGCATAAGTCGAACTACCACCTTCAAAACACACATGCCTTCACAACACAGAGTTCACAGTCACAACTACTGTATGCATACCACACACTCAGGGCACGTCTGAGCACGCCACATAAAAGAATTGAGAGCCAAAAGTCCGCACCTGCTGTTGCTGCTGCTGGGCCTTCTGCTCGTCGTCGTCCTCCTGCGCGAGTATTGCGAGGCGGCGGCGGTTCTCGTGCTTGTTGTGGATCTTGTACCCGAAGACGCGCGGCACGTATAGCAGTGTGGACGGCGCCGGCTCCAGCTCTCGGTATGTCATGAAGAACAAGTGCGGGAAGGTCGTGCCAAAGTACGCGCCATCGACTGGAAAATCACAGATATCAAGACAAATCACAAGAGTTAGCATCGACTAGCTGACTTTGAGATAGAAAGCTGAATAGCGACGGACGTACTCGCTGGGGCTTGGTAGTCCGCCACTGGGGTATACAGGTCGCGGCACTTTGGGCAGAACACCTTCATCTCGGACTTCTTCCACTCGTCATGGAGACCCGCCTGCAGCAGAACAACACAACAATACAGGCTCGTGAGTATCAACCGGACACGGAAGCCCTCTGTCTGTGCAACTCACTGGGACAACAGGCTGGCCATCGCACAATGCTCGTGGGCAGACACCAAAGTCACCCTCTTTGTACTTTTTGAGCTGCAGCACACACAAAAAGAGAATAGACATCAGTTTCTGATATTAGGCTGAATGAACAACACAATACAGCAACACACCATGGCGTCGAGGCCATGCGCTGTGATGATATAGCGAGCGTGAATGAGACCGTAGAGCTCGGCCGCGTACGCTGGGACGTCTTCATCGTACGGGATATCTGCTCGTGGTCCAGCCCCATCATGTACACAGAGAAAAGGGGTTAATAATTTTGCTTTTTGTTTTTGAAAAAAATCGCATCACAACAGCACACAAGCCACAACGCAAAAAAAGCACATTCAAACCGCAGTGTTCCCGTTCGCACCTGTCATGTCGAGGATGATGTTGAGCGCGTCCTGGTAGTTCGGCACGAGCGCGCGGAGTCCGTAGAGGTTGAATGAGTCCTCAATGTAGCTCTGCGCGACTTCGCAGAAGTGCTCGTTGCCGGCGAGCGAGCAGAACCACTGGACCCACTTCTCGTCCTCTTCTTCGTAGTCCGACATGGCGTTGAGTAGAGAAAGCGAGTGAGGTTAACTGTGTGATTGGTCGGGGTCGGTTGACGCTCGTCCCCCTCGGTGCTTGCTGTGTGGGCTGCTGCTGTGCGGCGCTTGCGTAGAGCTCTTGCGACGACGGCGGCGGCGCTTTCCCAGACCAACCAGCAAGGCTTCTCGGAATCGCTTTTTCTCCCTCGCTCGCTCCCTCCCCTCGCCTCTCCCGAATAGTAGACGGTCAGAGAGTGTGGCACGACCAGGTAGTCAAACGTAAAGTCCAACGAGCACCCTCTTATCTTGCGTACAAGGCAGAAACACGTGGCTGGCTGAATAACAAATGACCATGGTTGTGGGTATGAAGAGGTAGTGTCGCACTTATAAGATCAAAACTTACTTTTGAAGTGAGGATCCAGGAAGTCAAAATCAAAACTGATCAAAAACGTCACGACAATATGGATACTTGGACACTCGATGAGCTCTACCGGTTCTCCTTGAACGGCGCAAAGCCAATAAGCTCGTGGAGCGACGCCAGCACGGTTTTCACGTAGTGCATTGCGCCTTCCGTGGTCTCTCCGCAGAAGCGCACAATAACGCCGTTCGAGCTCAGCGGGCTGGCGGACGCGATCACGCCCGGAAACCCGTTCTGCGACGGCAGCCGACCCTGTGGCGTAATCTCCTGCGCGTTGTGCAGCAGCTTGCGCGTGCTCAGGTCCAGCAGGAGGTCTGTGATGATCTTGAGGCGATCGCCGACCACGACGAGCAGCCCGAGCACGTGGGTCCCGTACATGCGCTGGCGGAGGCTCGCGTCTTCTTCATCTTTATGTCGGCGCCAATCGGCACATAGCATTATACGCTACAGTGAGGTCATTGCTGCGTTGATAAGACAACCTAGCTTCACGGCAAAACCGAAGCATGCACGTACCAGCTAATCGGACGCGGTCCGTCAGCAACCGAGCGCCTTCAACGTAGATCTCGGCCGTGCTGTCGTACTCGCTGAAGTCCCAGTGCTCGTTCACTTCCGTCCGGTTGTCGCGCACCGATCCGGTCGAGATGAAGTTGCGCTTCCTGCCACTCGTAAGCCAGTCGACGAACACGAGGCTCGAGTCAGCAGCGAGGTGGAAAATCTGCTTCTGGCGGTACTTGGCGCGCTCAAAGCATGTCACTGGGTCTGGGAGGAACGCCAACGTCGCGTTGTTCTCGACTGTCAGCGCAAATGACTGGAGAACGTACTCGTCTTTAGCGTCCGACTTGAACACTTTCGTAGTCGCCTGAGTTGCCAACACGACTAGCGAATGCAACATACACACACATGAGGTTGAAAGCATGAACATCAGTCAAAGTCTGACTGGACAAGCACATGCAATGCGTCAAGCGAACTCACCTGTCGTGTCGGCTCCGACGTTGCATTCGATCTCGATCGCGTCGCCACCCACGAGTCCGCCGCCGTACCCAAGCACGTACTTCAATGTTGCATTGACACGTAGAAGAGAAAGAGTAGAGCTTGCAGTGAGTACCACATCGGCCAAGCTGAAGAGAGCAAACGTGTCCATTCATGGTCGAGCGGCATATAAGCCTACAAGCAGGAACCGCACACTGACTCACCGTGATGAACGTGTCATATCCCTGGCGCACCGTACCGCGCGGGTGCAGGAATTTGAGCGGGTACGTCGCGTACACGTGCGTGGGCGTGGTCGTGCCCTCCACGCGCTCGTACGTGAGCTTCCCAAGCGCGGTGTTCTGTTTCCGCGCCACCTGAGAAGGGGTCACTGCCGCTGTAGGCGGTGCGAGCTGCTGCGTAGCGACGACAGACTGCTGCATCTTCACCGAGAGCGCGCGTGACGTGGTGCTAATGCTCTCGCCGATCCGAATCTCGCACGCACGTCGTGAAAGTTGAATGAAGTGATGCCATGAGCTGGTTGAATGCGGAAACATCCGCATTCAAAGGTCCAAGTCGCGACGTGTGTCAGAATCTTCACTTGATATTTGTATTTCATTTTCTATTTTATTTAACCATAAGCTGCTCAATTTTCGGGTGGAAAATAAGGCAACTTGAAATTGCATAAACTAGACATCCTTTTAAGAAGCACATGCAGAATCCCTTATAAACAATGCGCAGCAAATCAAATGGAGCTTTTGGCAGGAAGCAAAGCGCATAGAGCGCGCTTGTCGAGTCGTTCCGTCGCTCATTAGCACAAACATGTGCGTACGGTATGCTGTTGTGTAAGAACGCTGTGAACAATAGTATTAATGAGCTGTGAGGTCGAGAATTGCCTTCAGGACCAAGCGTGATTATCTGTATGAGGCTGTCAATGAAGGCTGCAGATTGATGTGACAATGATCAATGAGTCTTTATCTACCTGAATAGTGGCCCCATCATGCACGTGAGGCGAGACAATCGCACTTTATCGGGAACACCAGCTGTCGCTCTCTGACTCTCACTCCTTCAGCCGACGAAGTGCTCCATCCAGACAAAGCACGAGATACAGTCGCGCACCGAACGAACCACCGCCCGACGACGACGACGTCAAACGACCGGACCACTCTGCGGAAGATTCTCGCATCCGCAGTAGCAGCTCAGGTCCTCCTGCCGCCCACCCGCACTCCACCTTTCGCCGCCTTCTGCTCGAGCCACGTGCGTCACCATTGTCGTCTGCTATGAGCCAGCAGCACGACGCCATCCCGGATGCACCAACGGCCAAGACCACGCGCTTCTTCGGTGACAGCCACCACGCATCGTCCTCGTCGCTGTCTACCTCCATGTCGCTCGACACAGTAGAGGAGCGCAGCCGCTCGCCGCGCGCAGCGTCGTCGTCCACGCCGCCGCCGACGTCCTGGATCTCGCTCTCGGACGTTGGTAGTGGCTTCCCGTCGGCGCTGACATCACACCCGAAGCTCTCGCCGAGCGCGTCGTCATCATCGCTGGATATGGCGACGTATGCGCCGCAGATGTACGGACAGCACCCCGAGAGTCCGAGTCTCTCGTCGTTCAACGGCATGAACGACATGCTCATGGAAGAACGTTCGCGGCGCTTCTCCGTGTCGTCGACGTCTGGCGTCACGCTTGAAGACGACATTCGCTCGATCGGCGACCAGATGAAGCGCGTGCTCGCGTTCTGCGAGCTGCAATCGCAGAACCCGATCCGGCTGCAGGCCAAGATCAACGACTTGCAGGAGCAGCTGCAGCTCGCAATCGCCGAGAAGAACTATTGGATGAAGCGGTGCAAGGAGATGAGCAGCTCTAAGAGCGAGTACACGCCTCGAGAAACCGCTGCAGTGACAGCCGCCGATATCCGTACGTTCATTTGACGCGCATACGATTACTGTGCTGCTGTGTCCAACACTAACGTCTTTGCTCTGTGTTTCCTGTTTGGTCAGAATGCGTCAAGAAGCAGCCACGACGACGAACAAACTCAGAGCTGATCTTGATCGCGGACACGTGGGGTTCCCCCGGCGAGGGCATCTACAACGAAGAGACTGGGAGTTCGGCAGACAGCGATTCGTCGTTGTCCTCGTCGTCCAGCGAGAACATGAGCATGGCGCGCTCGCCATTCCGCCTGCTGCAGTGCTCGGACGAGCAGTGCGAGGTGTTCACACCCATGAACCGCAGCATCCGTACGCAGCACCGGTCGCGCAACAATGTGCAATTCATGTGGGACGAGCCGCCCAAGGCCGTGCTGATCATCAAGAAGCCCAACGATAACGACGTGACGCAGACGCTCATCCGGTTCACGAGATGGTTCGTTAAGGAGAAGAAGCTCGCGGTGTATCTCGAGCCGAGCGTCCACAAGGAGCTCACGATTCCAAATACGAAGACCTGGGACTCAGAGGAGGACTGGGACGAGTGCCAGGCGAACATCGACTTTGTCGTCTCGCTTGGCGGGGACGGCACGGTGCTCTGGGTCTCGTCGCTGTTCAAGAAGAGCGTGCCGCCGGTCATCTCGTTCGCCATGGGCTCGCTGGGGTTCCTCACGCCGTTTGAGACTGATGCCTACAGTGGTGAGTGGACTTGTTGACTTCTTTGCTGGATTACTGAGTCGCGATCCCACTAACAATGTATCTGTGTCTATTTGTCTCGCAGAGCACTTGACGAGCGTGATCAACGGTGGCTTCTATATGTCACTGCGCTCGCGCCTCGTGGGCACGATCATTCGCAGGAACAAGGAGACCGAGGCGCTGCCGCCGCTGCACGCGCTCAATGAGATTGTGATCGACCGCGGGCCATTCGCTGCACTCGTGGAGCTCAACTGCTATTGCGACGGGCTCGAGATCACCAAGATCGCCGCGGACGGGATCATCATCGCCACGCCTACGGGTTCCACGGCCTACTCGCTCTCTGCGGGTGGTTCTATGACCCACCCGTCGGTGCCAACGATGTTGTTCACGCCCATCTGCCCGCACACGCTATCATTCCGCCCGCTGCTCTTCCACGACAGCGCGACGCTCAAAATCGAGTTCCCTATGTCGAGCCGCACTGCGAGCGCTTACGTATCATTCGATGGCAAGAACCGTGTGCAGCTCGAGCGCGGCGACTGCATCACCGTGCGCGTGTCGTCCTTCCCCGTGCCGTCCATCTGCCGCGTGAACGAGAATCAGGACTGGTTCGAGTCCATGATCACGAACCTCAACTGGAACCAGCGGCGCGCGCAGAAGCCCTGGAGCGTACCAGCATAAAGACATGGATGGTTGGCTGCTCACGTCATCTATCACATTCTATGAACTTGTGTGTGCATGAGTGTGCTCTATCGGAATCCAGGAGCATGGCTTCGAGCACGGATCCGCCTCTGTCAGTGACAAGGCTAACCCGTGCCCAGCGTGCTTGAGAGAGTGGAAGTTTTTATAGAAAATGTAATATAAAATCCCTAAGTCAGGGACATGATTCACCTGATTCTCGCTCTCTTTTCAGTCTCCGTGAGGCACTTGCTCGGACGCACGAACGGCTGTCGACTGTAGAGCACAAGGAGCAGTATACACCCCAGTGCCTGGTTAGTTATCGCGAGCCTGGGATATAGGTTTCCTCAAAGTAACATTGTTCACCTTTTTGTTCGAAACTGTTGCTGTCATGGGGGCGACGCCCAGCTCGATCTGGCGCTGCATGAGCGCAGTTTTGTCGCTTTCGACCTCGGACAACTGTGCGAGCAGCTGCTGCAGCTCAGCTGCGTGCTCGTGCTGAAGCTGTAGTAGCTTGGCCTCCTGGTAGCTGGCGCGCTCGACCAGCGACTTGTAGCGCTCGTGGGCTTCCACGCACTTGCGCTTGTACGCATCGCGCTTCTGCACATCCAGAGCGGCATTAGATCCTCAACACTGTCAGCCATTTCGAGTCGAAGATTGGTTGTATTCCGTCGAAGCCCCACCTTTTGCGTCTTGCTGAGCTCCCGAAGCGCCTTCGATAGCGCAGTGCGCATCTCGTGCTTCAGCGCCGCTTTCTGACTTCGGAAGTCGGCCTCAAGACTCGCCATTTTCCGCTGAGGATCGTGCCAACAAACGAAATGAGCCGCCAAACTGTTTGTACAGATAGCATTAGAGCAAGTTTTCGTGCCTGGAGATCATGTGTGGACATCGCGTGGTTCTCTTTCTCTTTCTCGAGCTTCTCAGTCAGTAGCGCGAAGTCTTGCTCCAGATATTTCAACTGGTTTTCCACCCAATTTAGATTCGTTAGTCAAATCACTTGGAGCCAACCAAGCAGGCTCGGCCAGGAGACAACGACACAAACCTTCGACTCCATCTGCTCCTTCTCAAGCTGGATGTCCTCTTGATACTGGATCACTACCCTACATCAGCAACAGGTGACGAATTCAGTGTGATATATATCGGAACCCTTGGTCAGGATGCAGTGCACATCGCGCTCTCAACCAACCGGTGCTTCGTCTGGAGGGTACGATAGTCGTTTTCCACTTCCTTGAGCTTGGTACGCAGCATCATGCACTCGGATTTCATGCGCGCGAGCTACGTCATCACCATGAAAGGTTAGCAGAATTATGAAGCATGATGATAAATAACCTCTTTGTATCATCACGAACCAGTTCTTGCGACGAGCTCTGCTTTGCCACGTAGTGCTCTTTTTCCGCCTCAAGCGTCTGCAGCGCCTTGCAGGTGCTCTCGCTCTCGACCTGGAGCTTGTGCAGCGCCTCTTCTGCTTCGTGCTGAGCTTGTCGCATCTCTTCTTCGCGACGCGCAGCCTGTTAGTAGTCACACACATCAACAGAATTGTTCAATCCGTTGGCAGCTAAAGTGCAGTGAAGTTGAGATTGTTGCGACCTTTTTCTCGAGCTCGATCGTCAGCGTTCGGTATTTGTCTATTTCGTCCTCGCGCGTCTTCAAAAGTGCAGTGTACTCGGCCGTGCTGATCTCACTCTCGCGAGCGTGGACAGAGTCTGCGGACGCCTTATGAGCCAGCGTCTCGGCAGCTTGAAGCTTGAGCGTGAGCTCGTTCACTCGGTCCTAAGTGCGCGCAGGCGATCTGTTGTGAGTCCATGAAATGTTCTTCATAGTAACTCGCCTCTAACGCACCTTCAATACCGCCTGCTCCTTCTCCCACGCTATTCGTTCTTCTCTCAGCCTGGGTTGACATGAGGATTCACGAAAGCCACGTTAAGCAAACAAAAATGCTTTGGAGTCGAGTACGGATACAAAGCTGATCGCACTTTGCCGTGACCGAGTTGTGGTTGTTGAGCACCAGCGAGCCCTTCTGCTTCATCTGGTCGCGCAGACCCTCACACTCGGAGCTGAGCTCATGGAGCTTGGACTGTGCCGTGTCCCATTTCGAGCGGTACGACTCGCACTCGTCTTTGAGTTTGGCCATCTGTCTAGAAAGCGCCTTGACATCTAGCTCCATCGTCGCATTCTTGGTCATCTCGTCCGCTAATCGAATCGCAGTCTTGCTCTTCTCGCGCTCCGAGAGCTCATGCGCTTGTATGATCTCATCGCGGGCCTCCTATTGGCACAACGCACACACAGTTCTTTTACAGACTCATTCACAACTAAAGCAAGCAATCAACACAGTCGTTGCCTTACTCGGAGCTCTTCATGGAGCAACTTGATCTCCACCACTGCGGTTTGCCTCTGGTGCTCCAGCTGTCGAATGTGCTCAGCGTTGCTCGAGTCTCGCGCGCGCTCTTCCGCCTCATGAAGCTTCTTCTTCAGATCCGCAATCTTCATTTCGTACGTCGCATGGATGCATTCAATTTCGTTGCCCTGGTCAAAACACAGGCATAGTATGTGAGCCTTGCCACTGTGAGCCTGGCTGCTTGTGATTGAGACGCACCTGATCGATTGAGAACTGCTCGTACTCGGTCTTGACGATTTCGCACTCTCTGCGCAGGTTGAACGCGAAGTGCCGGTGCTTCTCGATCTCGTCTTGCAAGTTCTCCACGCGCTGCTGGTGCGGCCCTTCAAGCTCTTCTTGGATCTTAAAGCGGAGCTGCTCGAGGTCCTTCGGCGGTGCAAACTTCTTCTGCAGATTCTCGAACGCTCGCGCCTTCACCTCAAGCTGCCGTTTCCACTTGGCGATCAGCTCCTCGTGCTTCTTATCAGACTCGATCTGCTCGTAGCCAGGTGCACAAGCGTCACAAGCGATGTTCGTTGAATGAGACATAGGATTCGTACTACCGCAAGCTGCATCAGTCAGACACCACACTGACCTTTTGGTCCGTTTCCTGCATCAGCACGAGCTGCAGCTTGTCACAGCGATCGTGCAGGCGCTTCACCTCGTCTCGTAGCTATGCAGCAAAAGTACCACAAGTACGCACGCTTAGCGCATTAGTAGACACATAAGTCTATGCGGCATTGATAGAAATCGCAGCAACAATGACACCATTCTTGCGCTACCGCCTCTTGACATGGCTTCAGTTTGCGCGCCGCACCTTGCTGTTGTTGTGCTGCAGCCCATCGCGCTCGCGTTGCAGCGTCTGACTGAGCGCCGCTGTCTTCTGCAGATCCGTGTTGAGCTGCACGATCTGCCGCAACAGGTCGTCGTAGCGCGACGGCGCGCCAGGGTGCTGCGCCTGCGGTGGCTCGATCATGTTGCCAGCATGAGTGTGACGTTTGGCGGACCTGTTACTTCAGTTTGTTGCGTTACTTTTCAATTTGTCTCAAAATTTGAAACAGGATAATATTCGTTACTTTAATCAAGTGAAGATGGATAATGTTTTTCAGATAACTTGGTTAAAGTATGCTCTGTTCAAGATCTGAGTCAAAAATAAAGCGCACGACTGGCTTGGATCGGCGTTTTCGAAATAGCCATACAGTAAGCAAGACAAAAGAAGCGCCTTTGCAAATGGAGCGCAGTTGATGCTTTTCCTCTCCACACCAACCAATCGGGCTGTTTGAAACGACACAAAGCGCTGCAAGGTCAGTCAGTCAATAGCCAGTCGCTCGCGCAAGACAGCATCATGGCCGGCCCACAGAAGAGAAAGTGAGTATGCGCGTCTCTCCTCCTCTGTATGTGTGTACGTACTTTATTGCAATTGCTCATGCGATCTCTTTCACTGCTGCAGGTTGAACACGCCAGCGCCAGTCGCCAAGAGCTCCAAGTATGAGAAGGCTGCTGCCAAGCAGGAGCCGCGCGCCACCAACAAGGCGCAACTCTTCGACTCGGACGAGGAAGAGCAGGACGATGGAGAGGAAGACGACGAGGACCAGGAGGACGACGACGAGGAAGAAGGATTCTCGGACTCGAACAAGAACTGGCTGAAGCTCAAGAACCGCAACGGCAGCGACGATGAAGACGACGATGACGAAGACGCTGATGAAGACGACGATGACGAGTTCGAGCTCGACATTGAACGCAAGGCGCGCCTGTTGGACGAGGAGGAAGCGCTCCAGGCTGAAGAGGCCGACGAAGAAATGCGTCTGAACATCGCCAACAACGAGCCGTACCACCTACAGGACGACGACGAGATGGACGAGGAAGAGGCCTCGGACCCAGCCGAGATCTACCAGCGTATTAAGGACGTGATCGAAGTGCTCGCGCACTTTAAGGACCGTCGCGAGCCTGGCCGCTCGCGTGTGGAATACGTCGAGACGCTCGCGAAGGACATCGCCAACTACTTTGGCTACAACCGCGAGCTCATTGACATGTTCATGAAGATGTTCTCGCCTGCCGAGTGCCTCGAGTTCGTTGAAGCGAACGAGCAGCCGCGTCCACTTGTGATCCGCACGAACACGCTCAAGACGAGACGTCGCGACCTCGCGCAGGCGCTCATCCAGCGTGGTGTGAACCTCGACCCGCTCGCCAAGTGGTCGAAGGTCGGTCTGAAGATTTACGACTCGCCTGTGCCAATCGGTGCTACGCCAGAATACCTCGCCGGCCACTACATGCTCCAGTCGGCGTCGTCGATCTGTGCCGTCATGGCGCTTGCGCCTCAACTCAACGAGCGCGTGCTGGATATGGCGTGTGCGCCAGGTGGCAAGACCACGTACATCGCCCAGCTCATGAAGAACACAGGCAGCATCATCGCGAACGACCTGAAGAAGCAGCGCCTGAAGGCCACGGTTGCCAACTTGCACCGTCTCGGCGTGAAGAACACGTCGGTGTCGTGCTACGATGGTCGTAAGGTGCCAACGCTCTTCAAGGGCTTTGACCGTGTGCTCTTGGACGCCCCGTGCACCGGTATGGGCGTCATCGCCCGTGATCCTTCCATTAAGACACAGAAGACCGAGAAGGACGTCCTTCGTCTCGCCCACCTGCAGAAGGAGCTCTTGCTCGCTGCCATTGACGCCGTCGACGCCAAGTCCAAGACGGGCGGCTACATCCTGTACTCGACGTGTTCCGTCATGGTCGAGGAGAACGAGTCTGTGGTCGACTACGCGCTGCGCAAGCGCTGCGTGAAGCTCGTGGACACGGGTCTGGACCACGGCAAGCCGGGCTTCACCCGCTACCAGCAGCAGCGCTTCCACCCGTCGGTGAACCTCACGCGCCGCTTCTACCCGCACGTTCACAACATGGACGGCTTCTACGTGGCCAAGTTCAAGAAGTTTGCCAACACGACGCCTGCCGAGGAGGACGAGAAAAACAAGACGATCGACGAGAAGGAGGAGGAGGAAGAAGAGGCGAACCTAACCAAGAAGCAGAAGAAGAAGGCCGCGAAGGCGCTCAAGAAGGCCTCGGAGGACGTCGACGCCCAGGTCGAGCAGGAGGTCACGAGCGACGACGACATTGAGCCGAAGGACGAGGAGAAGACGGCCGAGCGCCCCGCCAAGAAGCAGAAGAAGGACGACGGTGGTAAGAAGGGAGGCAAGAAGGCCTTCGGCAAGAAGGGCAACAACAACGCGCGCAAACCGCGAAAGAATTAGAGCTTGCATTTCTGTTTATATTCTCACCCACCTTTTATCCTCTGTCTCACCTCATCTCAATAACCAATGTGACAACAACACAGTGCTTCTTGCAGATGGTCTTGATGACTTGTGCTCCCATTGGTTGCTCAATTGCGCCATGAGATAAGTTTTGTCCTCGCTCGTGAGTTGACACACATAGGCTTTCAACTTTAACGCTGGTGGATTGAGCTTCTCTTGGCAGTACTTTCAACCCAACTTGGGCTCATTGAATGGTCTTCAACGCTCCGTCCAAGTCAACTCAGGCAAACTCCGCCGTGCTCCAGGTGTTGCTGTTGGAATGACTGGATCGAAAGTGGGTTGAAGAGCTCAACTCGACCTTCACTCACATTTATCAGTCAAGGTTTTACAAAATGATTTGAGGTTTAATGAAACATTATTAAGGTTTTATGAGGTGCAACCAAACTAGCTGACCATCACTCACCCTCTGAGGCAAAAAGGCAACGAAGAGCAAAAGGTACCCAAACTTCACGAGCCCGCTTTCCCATTGTACATTTCCAAATCCGCCTGCCAGCGCGCAAGTCTCCAGCCTCCACCTCCACCAGCAGGATGCAAATATGACCCACTAACAGCCTGCAGTTCACGCTCCCAGAAACTTCATGAGCAACCAAAGACTTCCAGTCTACACGCCAGGACGCACTGCTACGAAGATGTGATGTCCTTGCTTCGCTGCTTTCAAACAAAAGCGACACAACTCCCTTCTATGACGTCGAAGATGAGTGGTGTCCCAAAGACAGCCAACAGCAACTTCAACTCAACTCCAAGCACCAATTATCTTGACTGAAACAGTGCTGTCTGTCGGGTCCGCTGCTCGTTCTCGCCCTCGTCTTCGTTCGCTCCTCCGCGCGCTCGTGCTCTTCGTGGCGATCAATCCAATCCAAGCGACCTCCAAGACAGCCAGCAGCAATTCTCACCCAATCGAATATTGAATCGGCTTCAGAGTGCTGTCTGTTGAGGTCGCGCGGTCCAGCTTGTCGCGGCGTGTGCGTGTGAGTGTGTCGGTCGTCGGCGGCGTGGTCGAGTGGTGTCCCAAAGACAGCCAACAGCAACTTCAACTCAACTCCAAGCACCAATTATCTTGACTGAAACAGTGCTGTCTGTCGGGTCCGCTGCTCGTTCTCGCCCTCGTCTTCATTTTGACCGTTTGGCTGGCTCGCCTGTCGTTTACGTTTGTAACCTTGAAGATGAACGTAATTCTACTTAAGCGATTTGCGTCGTCGAGTATGTTTTTTTTAAAGTGGCTACTGCGTGTGGTCCGTGTAAGCTATGACAACCGGGCTAGTCATACCAATCGTGATATCACTGCCTCATGTTGTTGAGTTCCGTTACCTCGAGATGAGCTGGTGGGTATTCTCAACCTTGATCAATGGTAGATCCAATGTTTAGTGCGAATCGAATTGATTTTGACATCGACCCGCAGTGCGAGCATCTTCATTTGGGAGTACTTGTGCTTGTAGGTCTTGGAGACGGCGGTGAAGCAGTGCGCATAGTCGAGTGAGCATATTGCTTTACAGTCGTGGACACCATGAGGGACACAATTTTAAGCGAGAACACAACATACACGATGATCTAGAAGTCAAATGGATTACTAACGATTGCTTTTTCCGCCGGCGACGCCATGTGATATTCATTCCGAACGCTGGGCTCAAGATACTCGGCCGATCGACACGTCGAAGTGGAACACTGAAACAACGGCATCAACGGGAGCTCTATGGCATCGTACCTCCGATAACAACGACTGCGACTCCGTAACAACAACTGGATGTAGTCATTTCACAAGTCGCAGAAGTGCAGTAAAGGAGCAGGTTTTCTGTGATGCATCGCTGCAAACGGCAACCCTTTCACACAAATAATGCTCATATCACTTTAGAAAGCACTTCTTCGCAAAACAAAGAGCTCTGAAATGAATTCACAGAAACAAAGTGCGCTCTGAAAGCTTTACCAAAACGAGCTGAGCATGCCACTCGACGAGGAGCTGCGCGTGGAGGTGGTGAACGTGGACCACTACATGAGCGCACCGCTGCCGGTGGCCGCCATCCCAGCGCTGCCCAGCGCGCCTTGCTACCTCATGGCGCGCGAGGTGCCCGTCGTGCGCATCTTTGGCGCCACGCCCGCCGGCCAGAAGGTACTCGTGCATCTCCATGGGGTACGTTGCCAATTGTAGCATAGCATGCACGCGTAGCCTAACGCATGCATACTCGCTGGCTGCTGTGCATTGCATCACGTATTGATGCTTACTCGCCACTTGTTACTGCTGTGGCAACAGGTATTCCCGTATTTCTACTTCCGCGCAGAGAACGACGCGGTTTTTGACGATGCCGACGAGCTCCGACGGCTGCTGCCGCGCATCGCGATGGAGCTGGAGAAGGTAAACGACCTCAAGCAGCAACAGCAACACGCGAAGGTGAACACGAGCTCACGAGTCAACAGCAGCAGAGCGAAGATCGTCGCCAAGGTCTGTCTTGTCATTCTTGCAGCCCAGTCGTTGGAACACGTCGGAATTCGGACACTAATACGGTGTTGTTGTTATTATAGCTCCTCATTGTCCAGGGCACACCGTTCTACGGCTACCACCCGAGCCCGAGGCTCTTCGTGCAGATCTTTTTGTACAGCCCGCGGGCCGTATCCTCCGTCGTGCAGGTCCTCGAGAGCGGCTGCATCGCCGAGCGGCGGTTCCAGACCTACGAATCGCACATCCCGTTCCTACTGCAGGTCTTCGCTGACTACAACATCGAAGGCATGAACTACGTGCACCTGGCGAATACAAAGGTGAGTGTGCGTGTGTATATGTTGCTAGGATGCTTTTAGTGTATGCTGTGTCATGTATGGTCTTAAGCAGAGCTTTGGTGTAGTTTAGAGCTCCAGTCCCGTCCAAGCAGCAGCACCTGGGCGAACCAGAGAGCACGGGTGAGTTTCGCGTCGTCTTGCGATGCAACACGCCCGATTCAAAGATCAGTGGCTTCCAGAACACGTCACAGGTGGTTGTTGGGAGGTACGTACCCATCGCACCTATCAGGAAGCAATGGTACGACCGCCACTCGAGCTGCGCGCTGGAGCTGGACGTGGCGGCGGAGAGCATTCTGAACCCCACGATCTTCCAATCGCTCCAGACTTCGCTTGCAGCCAGCAACCAGCTGCACAATGTACCGTCGCTCGCAGCGATCTGGGAGGTACGCTTTGCCTTTCGCTATCAGCAGCAAGCAATCTGGATTTGAAAAAGCCTAACAGCTGTACTGATCTATAGGAAGAGCGCCTTCGACGCGTGCGCAACGGCGAAAGCAGCACCCCCGAGCTGTCGCTCAGTCTCGAGCGGAACTATGGGAAAGCGACCGGCCAGAACGCGTCCGTGCAGTGCTCCGTGGCGTCGTCTGCTGTGCTCTCGCAGTCGTTCTTTCAGAAGAAGATGAAGGACTCGCTGGACGCGGTGCTGAAAGAGATGGAGCAGCGAGAGTGTTTGGCTGACGCGAAGGACCGCGACACCAGTTTCAGTCTCAACAACGACGACAGTCTGCTGATGGACTCGAATAGTAGCGACCCAAGCTCGCAGGTGGAGGTTGGATCGTGCCGCAACTCGATCGCCACTGAGAGTCTCTTTTCGTTTAGCCAGATGGGCAACGGCGGCTATGAGAACAACGCCCCACAACAAAGCCAGGTACGTGAATCTTGTTGAGCTAGCTGACGTGACGGATGATCAAATTCATAGTGCGGCCATGGTGGCATAAATCGTGTGTCATTGATAGCATAACACGAGTCTTGAGGACAACGATATCATGAGCGTCCTGCTGGCCATGCAAAACATCGACAAGCACGAATGGCAGGAGAAAGTGCTGTCGATCTATTCGCAAGTAGATACACACGGTCGTGGGCTGGAGACTGACTTTGCAACCGACGAAGAGGAGAACGGCAACGAGGACGACCAAGTGAGAGTGGAAGCAAGCGACGATGGGGAGCGCAATCCCCAGCACCATGAAAGCGAAATTGGTGACATTCTAGCATCGCAGGCGATGTTCGAGGAAGAACCGGAGGACGACATTAACAGTACACTGAACAAACCAACAGCAGCAGCAACTCGTCGTGATCAGGAGAACGAGAACGGACATGGAGACAGTGAAGAAGCGTGGTGGGAAGTCGCAGAGAGCGACTCGCAGCTGAGCGCCAACTCGTTCAACGAGGTGGGAAGCGCTCGCACCTTTTCGTCATTGTCCAAGAGAATGCCGTCACACCGTCATGGTCAAAGAGAACGCACACAACAGCAGGTTCGTAAGCATTTCGTTCATTCTTTCCCTCTCTCGCGCTGTTTGCTCTTGTCTGTTGTTGACGAAACACGTGTCTGGAATCAAGAAACTATTGGTTTGTCATTCGACAAAGTCTTCTTCGGCAAAGGCGACACGCTCGCAGAACGAGGAGCAAGAAGCGGAGCTCAAGAGCAGCGGAGAGGACGCCGTTTTGCTGCACGACATTGAAGATTTGTTGCCACCGCCGCCACCGATCCAGCTGTTCATCAATCTGGAGGAAGACTCCGTTCGAATCGATCGATCAAGGTTGTCGCTGACGCCTCAGCCAAAGCTGTCTAGACGGAAATCTGCACCAGCAGCGAAACCCATAGCAGCAGCACCTGCACCAGGAGCACGACCAAATCGCTATTCGGGCAGAGTTTGGCTGTTTGAGCCTGCGCCTCCAAGCCTCGAGGAGCTGAAAGCAACAGCTCTTGGCTCTGGGATTGACGACGTTCAGGTTTGCATTCGTGCAGCACTGCTGAGGTTCGGTTGTGGCAGCGCGTGCTGACTCTGGTTGGTTCTTTGTACTTGTTTGTCTGTAGTACCAATTAGCTTTCTACGGGAATGCGAGCGATATTCCAGAAAAGGCGATGCTGTTTGGCGGGAAGAAGTTCAACTTTGTCCCTCGCGACTTTCGACGCATGCAGCCATTTGACCCTGCTGCGCTGTTGCCAAGCAAGTCGTCAGCTAACATAATTCCAGAATGGGTGAAGCTGGCAGACCTCAAGAGAGAGCAGCGGCGAGTGGAATCCGGGCAAATTGTCAATCGAGTGCGCACCCCTGCAAGACTTCCACCTGACAGGAAGACCGTCCAAGACTGGCTCAAGAACGAACGCGCTGTGTCCACTGCAGCCACAAATGTACGTGGTACAGCGTGAGTGAAATGACTGCGCAACAGTATTGTCGGACCTGACCGATTTCTCCGTTCTGCTTGTTTAGGGTCGAAGAAAGAGAGGTTTGCGGCAGAAGCCTTCCATCACACCCAGTGCCCAGAGGACTGTATCTTTAGCCAATATCTCCAACGTCACAGTCATGTCGATCGAGATCTTTGCATGCTCGAGAGGCACACTGCTGTCAGATCCTCTCCACGATGCTATCAATGCTGTGTGCTATGCCGTAGAGGCTCAGGAAGGACCGTTCGAGTCGAAAACGAAAGAGCGCGGAGTGATTCTGTGTGTTGCTGACGAGCAAGACGCTGACTCATCTGAGGCAGCGAGGTTCTGCATCGACAGCAGCGCTCCCGTTGTTGTCAAGGTCGCTGCTAGTGAGCGTGAGCTGTTTGAGAAATTGATAATGCTGGTGAATGACTGGGATCCGGATTTTCTCACGGGCTTTGAAATCCAGAAGGCATCAGTCGGTTATCTGGTGGACAGAGCGAACCAGCTGGATGTAAGTAGCTTGACTCACACTCGCCTGACGATGTGTACGACCACTGACGAGATTATCGTTTGGCTCGGTTTTCGTAGATCAATCTGATTCAAGCGTTCTCGCGCCTGCCTTCAACGAACATTGACGCTCGCAACCCACTGGCACGAGCGCCTCAGGAGGACGCGGGCGCAGAGAATGGCGAAGAGTCCATCGGGACAACGTGGGGGATCATAAAGGCGTCGGGGCTCTGGATCCACGGCCGCTACATCCTCAATCTGTGGAGAATGGCTCGATCCGAGGTACAAGCATTGCACGATGTCTGGGTTGCTCAAACGAGCGCTTCGCTGCTTTGCACTGTGTTATTGACCTCGTCTTCACGTGGTACCCACTTTCGCAGGTAAAGTTGTCGCGCTACGCCTTTGAAGATGTGCTGCGGGCGGTGCTCAAGCGAGAGTTCCCCATCTATTCACCCGAGAACCTGTCGTCCTGGTATGCGGCTGGCGGACAACTGCGCTGGAAGGTGCTTCGCTACTTTCTGCAGCGCGCGTCGCTGAACCTTCAGATCCTCTCGCGGATGCAACTGATCACCAGGACGAGGTGCGATCTATTGATCGTCAGTATCTAAACTGTCTGAATGGTCTATTGACAAGTTTAACAATATTCCTGTGCCTGTGTTGAAATGTGTGCAGCGAGATGGCGCGGCTCTTTGGCATTGATTTCTACTCGGTACTGTCGCGCGGCTCGCAGTACCGCGTGGAAGCCGTGATGCTGCGCGTGACGAAGCGCCGCAAGTTCCTGTTGGTCTCGCCCAGTAGAGCGCAAGTCGCCGGCCAGGCGCCGATGGAGAGCATTCCGCTGGTGATGGAGCCGCTCTCCAGTTTCTACGCGGACCCAGTCGTCGTGCTCGACTTTCAGGTACACAACGAGCTATAGAGTGGCATGATCTCCAACATTGTCTGCTTATGGTCTAACGCCTTTCATTCGTTACGCGTCAGTCTTTGTATCCGTCGCTGGTAATCGGGTACAACCTGTGCTACTCGACGTACTTGGGTCGTCTGAAGAACGGTCTGAACCCGGAGCTGGAGTCGACCATGGGCGTTGTGGACTACACACCGAGTCCCGACGGCTTGCTGCAGTGTCGAGACGACGTCACGATCATCCCGAACGGCACGCTATTCTGTCCAAGGTCGCGCCGCCACGGCGTGCTCCCACTCATCCTGGACGAGATCCTCTCGACGCGCATCATGGTGAAAAAGTCCATGAAGCACGCCAAGAAGATGGCACAGGAACGTCTCGAGAAGATCCTAAACGCGCGCCAGCTGGCGCTCAAGATGATCTCGAACGTCACGTACGGCTACACGGCGGCAGGTTTCTCGGGACGGATGCCGTGCGCTCAGCTTGCAGATGCGATTGTCCAGGTATGCGTCCAAATTGCGAGGATGTTGACATCATCAAGTTTCTAATCATGATTCCTTGCTGAACAGACTGGTCGCTCGACGCTCGAGGCTGCCGTTCGGATGGTGGAGTCTTGCGCCGACTGGAACGCCAGAGTGGTCTACGGCGACACCGACAGTCTTTTCGTGCTGCTCAAGGGGCGATCGAAAGACGACGCGTTCCGCATCGGCCAAGAGATCGCAGACGCAGTCACAGCGTCGAACCCAAAGTACGTCCCTCATTGTCGAGGTTTTCGGTCTCATTAAGCTAAGTCTGACGTTACTACGTTTTCCTACTCTTCCATCACTCTACACATGCAGACCCGTGACGCTCAAGCTCGAGAAAGTGTACCTCGGGTGTGTCCTCGTGTCGAAGAAGCGCTACGTGGGTCACAAGTTTGAGCACGCGAGCCAGGAGACCGGCGTCATCGAGTCGAAAGGCATCGAGATCGTGCGCCGCGACTCGTGCGGCGTCGTCCAGCACGCGATGCAGACGTCGCTCGAGATCCTGTTCACCACGTCGGATCTGTCGCAGGTGAAGCGCGCACTGGAGCTCTACTGGCTCAAGATGCTCGACGACAAGCTGCCGCTTAAGGACTTTGTGTTTGCGAAAGAAGTGCGTCTCGGGACGTACAATAGCGGGAGGTACGTAGTGCATGCACATCTACATATTGTGGTTGCGCAGTAGGCATTCTAAATACTGACTGTGGTTGTTCTTATTGAACCAGTACACCTCCCGCGGCGCTCGTTGGCACGAAAGCCATGGCGAGAGACCCGCAAGCCGAGCCGCGCTACGCCGAGCGCGTGTCGTACGTTGTTGTCAACGGACCTCCCGGCGCAAGGCTCATGGATCTCGTCGTCTCGCCCGACGAGTTGATTCACAGCAAGGCGAACCTCACGATCAACTACCAGTACTACATCCACAAGCAGGTACAGACTACATCCAATCTTGTAATCCATCATGCTCTTGTGCTGACACTGTCTATTGCTGTTTTATCAGATCATCCCCAGTCTCGAGCGACTGTTTCTACTGGTTGGCGCCAACGTGAGAGCCTGGTACGACGAGCTCCCCAAGCCGTCCGTGAAGGCGAGATACCAGCTTTTCAACACGCGTTCAGGAGTTCGCGGGAAAGCCGGCGATGGCGCTGGCGAGACGCGATCGATTGACTCGTTCTACATGAGCAAGCACTGCCGGCTCTGTGGAAAGATTGGCATGGACTCGCTCTGCGCCAACTGCGCGGCCAACCCGCAGCGAAGTCTCTTTGCGCTCCACGTGGCGTCCTCACAGCAGGAGCACGCGCTCCACGCACTGCAGAGAGCGTGCTTTGAGTGTGGAGACCGCTCGTCTCCGTTTACGTGCTGCAACCTCACGTGCTCGGTCTGGAACCGCTTGCGGATCGTTTGCGCTGAGAAGGTGACTCTGTGATGAGCCACAGCTTGAGGTCTCTACTTGCCAGTTAAAGTGAGCGTGCGTGTTCCAGTTGCGCCAGCAGACCTCGGAAGGATGGATGGAGCCGTTAAAGCTAGCGAATCTCCTGCTGCCGAAGTTATTGGTGCAAACTGGCAGGCAACCTTTGAGCACTCATTCGCACTTTCACTCCGTGTCAAGAACATCTCGATCAGCGTCGCTCGGTTCCAGTCCAGCACACGAGGATAATGACGCGAGCTCACAAGGTGAGCAAGCGATGCCAGAAGAAGACGACGCAGAAGCCAACGAATCTTAGTCTTCCAGGTGGCTTACCATCTTCGATTGGGTCGGCTCGATTCTGCGATCGTATGCAGCCATCCGTCTCCGATGACAGCGGCCCTCGAGATGGACCAAGAAGAAAAAGAATAGAAGGAGCTCTAACTGTTTGGTAAAAGGGTTCCGATCCCGAACGCGTTCGTATTCGATATCTCGGTGTTGTTGCGAAGGAAAAAGGACATCAACGCCGCGGTCTTGAGGCTGAAAACTGCGCTCACAAACGGAGGCATGGACACGTCACTGCTGCTCTACGAAGAGCTCCTCGGCTGTCTCGCTGACGCGAAGTCATACTTTGCTGCGTACTCGATCTTCAGCGCGTTGATCTTCTCCTTTGATTGTGAGTTCAAGAGGAGCAGTTCCAAGTCGGTGCTGATTCCGCACAAACCGGAGCGTCTCCTGCGTACGCTGCAGGACGCGAGTGTGCAGCCGATGGACGAGCTCAGCTGGCATCGGCACCTCCTGGTGATCAAGTTGTTCGACTACTATCTCCAGCGCGACTTTCACGCGTCCCGCCAGCGAAACTACGACGCGGCCTCGTTGACGGACAAGCGCTGGGTTCTGCAGACGCGAACGTCGCACTTGCTCCGAGATGAAGACGAGATTATGTGTGCCTTGGCTGGGCTGCGCATGCGCAACAACTGAATTCTTCAGGCGGTCGGCTTCTGCATGACCCTGTGGAAGCGACTTGAGGACGGCGACGAGGGTGAAGACGCGCAGGGCTCTGGTTGTTGTGAGCAGGAGAAGGGAGACACGGGTGGCGGCTTGCTCCAGCTAATTGAGATGCTCTTCGACCACTCCACGCAGGCCGAGAACGTGGTGCAGTGCATCTATGCTGGCATGAGTGATCTGCGTGCTGTCACTCGGGCCAAATGGGTGACGATGCTTCAAATCCACGAGTTGGGCACGCGCCTCGCAAAAATGGATCATTGCGACGATGAGAACATGATCGACCGTGCGCTGAACAGAACTGCCTCAGAGCCACCGCTCAGCGATCTATAGAAGCTGTTGCTCGAGAATCCACACCTGACTCGTAAGATGTCTCGCGGCATCAAAGGTTAATTTTGTGATCAAAACATCTCTTGTCTGCTCAACCGAATTCAAAGTGTGTCTAGTGGCTGTGACTGTGATGCTTGACCAACGGTTCCTGCTGCTCTCGTGAGGATGGCGCCATCGTCGTCGCCGCCGCCGCCTCCTCGCCAATGATCTTGGTGATGTGGTCGTACGTGTAGAGAGACGACGTGTGGCCGTCGCTCCACGTGACCGCGAACGCGTAGTTGCCCTGTTGCAGCCGCACATGAGATAGAAGACTTGTTAGACTTTTGGCCATGAAGGAAGAGAGATGCGTCGTGTAAAGTCCGCACCTTGCGCTGCACAGCAGTCGGGTGGATGTCGTCGGCGATGGACGCTGGGTCCAGAATCTACACACAGGCAGCAGCAGACAAGTTAGCACGTCAAGAACAAAGGAAGCCAGGTAGAGCAGGCACAGCGCTGACTACGAACCTGCTCGCCAGTGAACTCGTCAATGCACTGCGCACAGCGACATCTATAGACGCAAGGGAGCATCAAACCATCGACACAACGTTAGTTAACTACACCACCAATATGTCCATATTGCTCCTTCACTAAATAGATGCAGTACCTCGCTCGGAGGTCGGCTGGGTGAACGAGCACTTCCTTCGCGGCCGTCATGGTGTACAAGCGCAGCACGACGCCGCGCTTCTTGTCGTAGAGCAGCTCTGGCGCCAGGCGAGCCTCGTGCTTGAGCACCACCAGCTCTTTCGCGACCTACAATGAGCATATTCACTGCCGCATAAGGGACTGACAACCCATTTCAATAGAAGTCAAGCAAAGTACTGGTGGGTACCGTGGCAGCAAGCGCGTCGTAGGTGGCCTCCTGATCTGGTGAGAGGCCTGAGAGCACAAACGGTCTACACGAAGAGAGAAAGAAGTTGCAGTTAGCCACAACGAACCCTTTGTTTGCTCCTTCATGTGGCTGAAACATGTCCACGTGACGCACCGTCCCGAGTCGCCCGACGCACTGAAGTTCTCTGAGATCGGGAGCTTGAATACGTTCCTCATGTTGTACTTTTCCACCAACTCGTCCGTGTGGCCAGGACCTAAACACCGCAGCAGCAACGGTGATCAACCACCACAGCGTTGTCAAAATACAGTCGCCTTGCTGATCAGATCAGCATGGTCTTATGTGATCGTACCGAACGGGAAGTGCCTGTGGCCGTGCGAGCAGTCAAAGTACGACATGTTCTCCACCACCGCTGCCGTTTTCACCTTGGAATGCCAACCACAACGCGCAATAACTTCAGACGAATACAACACTGGAGTAGCACACCACAAACAGAAGCTTTTGTGTATACCTTCAGGTCTTCGAACATCGTGATTCCCTTCTCCACATCCACAAAGCTGCACAACCCATTTGTTACAAACTCTCAGTCTCGCAGTCCCAATTGTTGTGCCACCAAGCAGCACAGTTAAAGCGACGCACCTGAGACGCTGGGGCGTCGTGACGACGACCGCCGCGGAGATCGCAAGCTGCTGCGAGAGCGAGATCTGGATGTCGCCCGTGCCTGGCGGCATGTCCACGATCAGGTAGTCGAGCTCGCCCCACTCGGTGCCGAGCACGAGCTGGTCCACGATCTTCGATACCATTGGCCCGCGCATCACGGCCGCGCCCACGCCTGTACAATAGATAATGACCACAGCATTATCATCCTGACATACTTCCACACAGAATCTCGATACGACAACATTGTAGGCAACCAACCTCCAGCACCTGGCGCCGCCTTCTGGTTCACGAAGCCAAAGGACATGCACTTGACGCCCTCGTACTCGAGCGGCTCGACAAAGTTCTTCATCTTGCGCGACTGGCGGATCGTCAGTTCCTTCGGCGAGACCATGGTCGGCAGGCTCGGACCGTAGATGTCGGCGTCTAGGATGCCTACGCGAGCGCCACGTTTTGCAAGACTGCAGGAAAGAGAGAGGCAACCACGTAAGCACAACGAGCACCTTATTACATGGTCACGGTGTTGCTTCCCATACAAATCATGTACCTAAAGGCGAGGTTGACCGACACGGTCGACTTGCCCACGCCGCCCTTGCAGCTCGAGACCGCGATGACGTCCGAGACGTTCGCCAGCGCGGAGAACCGCGCGGCGCGCGCGTTGCGCGGACGTGGCGCCGAGATCTCAAAGTCCATGCTCTTGACCCACTCGAGTGCACCAATTTTCGCTCTCGCCTCTTCACGCCACTAACATATGCAGTCCCATACAACGTTATCAGTCTTCTATACACTATGCTATGGAACACAGCACATTTCGTCGACTGTACCTGCTCGGCAAGGTCCGTGAGCGCCGGCGTCGGTGTCTCGAGCTTGCACTTGACCTCGCCAGTCGCAGGCGTCACGCGCAGGTCCTGCAAACCATACACCAAACGGTAGTCAGTACAATACTCAGCACCACATAAACATTCAGCCAGCAGCTGGAGTGTACAGACAGACACACACTCGCACCTTGACACGTCCGAGCGACGCGATGTCGCCGAGCCCGAGTCCGTCCTGGATCGTGCGCATCTGATCCATCACCTGCGTCTCCAGCAGTGCCGCCTGGCGCGACGAGAGCGCTCGCCACGCGCTCTTGCTGCCGGAGAGGACGCGCGTGGGCAGCGGCGTCGCGAGCACGCGTCGACTGAGTAGTGTGCTGCGCATCATCACCTTTGCGGATGGATTAACCAGCAGCTCAACTCAACTGGCGCCGTAGAAGTTTACAGAGTGGGTTCTATTGCGGAATGGCGGGTTTTGTTGGTACTTCGTGGTACAACATAAACCCGTACCAAAATGACAGGTTAAAGTATCTAACTGAGTAGAAATGAGGGTTTAATCGAGAGACGACCACCCTCACTTACATACGCAGAACTTCAACAAAAAGAAGAGCTCAGGCCGAGGAGACGCGCACCACTTGGCACAGCGCAACAGCGGAAATGCACGTGCTCCTGCACCGCTGAGCCTCCTCTCGTCATGGCGAGCGCGCCTCCTGTCGCACCAGGTCATGGAGATGTACGTGTCGATACGCTTGGAATGAATGCGCTCCCTCGCGTTGTGTTGCGCCAGCGCACACTGCTGACGTGTGTTTGCGTGACGCTCATAGGACGACGCCGTTGCCGAGGTGGACGAGCTGCTCAAACAGATCACCGCGGCGAAGCAGAGAGAACTGCGGATTTGCGTAGAGAAGGAGCGCATTCGTAAGGAGATCGAGCAGCTGCAGGCGGTATGTGGTAGCGCTCTGCAGCGTGTATCTAGCCTGGCAGTGGTGCTGGCGGTGGTGCACATTAGCGTCTGCCTATTCTCATTAACGGTGGTGTGTGCAGGGAACGCTCTGGACGCGAGAGTCGGAGAAGCTGCAGGAACTTGCTGCTGTGCGAAAGAAACGAGCGCAACTGCAGACACGAGAGCGAGAGGAGGCGGATAGCATCGCCAAGCTCGATGGGTCACTCAAAGAGAATGTACGTGTAGACGCGTTGCAGGTATGGATGGTCGCTCTAGTTAGTGAAAGCTGAGGATACTGCTGTGTGGCCGTTGTAGGAACTGCGTTTCCGCAAGAGCGCTCGTACAAAGCAGAATGCGTTCCAGCAGGCTGCACTGGCGGTAGTGACAGGTAATCAGCTAGCTGTTGTCGATGAGCACGAGTCTGCAGCGAAGCATCCCGTCCCAGCTACGGCAGAGTGGATATCGAAGCCTCAGGTCTCACCACGAAGTAAGTGACCATTTATATTATAAGCTCGATTAGACACGAAGAGTGGCTCTCACACCGGTTTCAAAGGTGCAGCTCGGATAGACAGCCGAGCCAGTGCTCAAGCAAACACACAGGACGTCACCGTGGATCGCATCCTCGCGAGTCTCAATTGCTCAGCGCAACAGCAAAAAGTTGAGAAGCTGCAAGCGCAGCTCAAGAAAGCGTCGGAGTTGCGTCCGTGGTTTGACGACTTCTCGCCCACTTCAGCTGGTGCCTCGGACTCTCAATTTCCAAAGCATGAGCAGAAACGCGCTGAGAAGGAGAGTCTACGGCCACCAAAGCGCCCAGGCAGCAGTGCTGATAGCGATCCAGGTACGCTTTTCTTCAGTTTACCTCTCTCTTACTTTTTGACTCAGCAGGATGACCACTTGTCTGATAAACTAGTGTCCATCCAGACAGGTCCACTTCGTATCAGGACAAAGAAGACACTGCTCACCGGAAGGAAACATCAACGTACTGCAACATCAAGAGCTCTCAATTCTCGCCAAATACTCAGCCATCAACGGGCCCGTCAATCAGCGTTATAAGCAACGCCGGAGCGACTCCAGGTAGCCAAGCCATCGTCCAAGATCTTCCTATCAGTGCGAACAATGCTGCGTCGAATCCAACAGCCAGCTCAGCTCCAGCTCCTCCAGTGATGTTTTATGCGCCGCCGATGCCCACGTACAGCCCAGCTGCGATGCCATACTTTGGTCAAATGTACCCGAATCAGTACGGCGGGATTGGCTTCTTCCCAACGCAACCGCAGCTTCCAGCGTCGGTGTTCGGTTGCCTGCCTGGAGCAATGCCATCGATGCCGTGGTATTCGTCCGTCCCTTCATATCCAGCACCGTACGACCAAGCACTGTTTGCAGTCAAAACCTCGCTTTATGGTTCACAACCAGCCTCCTCGTCTGCGACGTCAGCAACCGCGATTCTGCAGCAAGAGCAAGAGCGAGAGATCAAGAAGCTGGAGAAACAGTTGGACGCGATGCAAGTCGCCGAAGAGCTCAAGTTGGAGGAGCAAGAGTTCTTGAGGCTTCAAGAGCGGATTTCGGGGCTGCAGGTAAAGAGCGACAGCTCTGAATGTCCATTCCGAAGATGCTTGTATCTCTCTGTCTATCGAACTTGCTCACTAATGTTATGTTTAGAAAACGATTTCAAGTCTCACTGATGCCAAGACATCAGGTCCAAGCCCGGAAGCGATGAAACTTGACGCCACCAGCGACACTCTTGCGAACAATGACGAAGACGTGACGCTGAGGCGACTAAAAGTGCGGTGATTGCCTGTTGTCACGCAAAATCGTTACCGTGTTGCTCTAAATGCATGTCTAAGGTGTTCGAGCCGTTTTGTCGCAGCTGCAACACCTTGAGGCTTTAACAAAGGTGCGTCATGAGCGGGATTTGATCGAAGAACAAGAAAAGGTTGGTGGGATTGCTTGCAACAAGGATCGATCATCACAGACACTTGTCATTTCTCGCATGAATTCGACCAAGAGCTAATAAACGGACTCGTGGGGTGGTATTTTCAGCTCGAAGAGCTCAAGGAACGGATCCAACGTTGCAAAGAGGAGAAACAGCGCGAGGCGGATCACGCGACCTGGATTTCGAACCAGAAGCGAGAGCTCGTGGCGAAGCGGTTGCAGCGAGCGCTCGCCCGTGAAACTGATGGCGGCTCTGTGATTGGAGCACAGACAGAGCAAAAGTGCAACTACAGTGTAGAAAGCGGCTGTGTTGTCTTTTGCGATTTCGTGACTGGTTTACCCGAGTCGACCGAGAAAGTCCAGGTACGTGGTAGGTTTAAACACTCATCTTCTCACATATTCTCTGCGGCTACGATCTCTAAAATGTCGATTGCTGCAGGCGACGTACGCGGTATTTGAGGGAAAGCTGATCTGCAGCCCGTTTAAAGCGCTCCAGTCTCAGGAGAGCGAATCCCATGGACCAAAGCTCAAGCGATGTCTCTTTGCGTCAAGCTGCCACCTAAAGAAGCTTCCTGCCACGCTGGACCTGAAAATGGTCATTGAGGTGAGTTGTAGGCTCCTCTCAGCTTCTGTTATCTATTTTCTGACGTGGAGATGCTTATGATGTGCTCTAATTGCTCTACAGTTCTCTTGTTTATCAAAACAGGGTGTTAAGACCCTGGGGTGGACCGTCTTCGAACTCTTTCAGCAACAGGAAGAAACACAAGATTTGAACCTCGTCACGGGGTTCTTCAAAGTCCCACTGCGGCTGCCTCCGATCCCAGACCCGTCCAAAGTGCTGCTTTCCTCCTCGACTTTGAACCAGGGCTTTGGAGAAGCTGTCTTCTATTTCCATGTCGTGCATGGTGAGCTAGCTCAGCAGGCGAGTCAGTTGGCAGTGGACCCAGACATCCACGCAGGCATGTGTTGTCTTTGAAAGTAGCTGACGTTGCAATATTCAGCAACAGGATCATCGGACTCCAGAGGTTTCGCTGAGTTTGGTTTGCTCTTTGTAGGTTTCTATCGCAGTCCACCGTCAACGATCGCGAGTCTGAGCATCGCATCCGTGTCGTCGTCAAAGTCTGAAGTGACAGTCGTCGATTCGCAGCCAATCAAAGCTTCAACCCCACCAGCTGAACTGCAAGCGCCTCCATCTCAGGACAAGGTTCTTCTGGAAGAAGAGGTGACGCTCACGCCCTCCAACTCGAATGGAACACTGCAATTTCAGTCTCCAGCAGAGTTATTGCAACGAAGACCGTCGCGTAAGTACTCTGGTCCGCTTCTGACCACAAAAAGAGCAGAGGCAGCTAACCTAATCTACTGATGTGGATGCAGGTTTGAGCACCTCAACAGCAGTAGCTACGACCCCTGAAGTGCCGGGGAGCTCCGTGAGAACAGACAACTACCTGGATGTCGAGCGTCTGCGTTTGCTTTCATCAGCATCATCACGATCGGGAACGACGCGACCAATGTCATCAGTAGTTGTTGGGAAAGACAAGCGGCGTCAGCTGCTGCCAGTGGGCGAAATCGATGACGTGGACATCGATGCAACGTGGATCCGCGTTGACAAGGCTCCAGAGCGACGAAAACGATTGATGGACACCAATAACCTGTTTCAGGCAGGTGATGGCATTGACGCGTACATTGACGCAGCGCGTTGCTTGCCGGAGAACGTCACAATCACCAAAGTTACAGCAGCGGCACTCAATGCCGATCGAACCCAGGTGTCGACTGAGAATGGTTCGGTGTTTGCAGCAATGACGTCCGATAGCTACAGCCCATCGTTTGGCATGGTAAATCTGACTTTAGCATGAAGAAGGCATCTCTGATTCGATTTTACTAACCGATTTTTTCTTCTGCTGCAGTATTTGGAGTACCGCGAACGAGTCTTCAACCCGACGCTGACGCTCGTGATTCGAATCGACACGTTTGAAGCGAGCTCGCGGCGACCAGTGATCGTTGGGTACGCGCTTCTGGCGCTGTTCTTGGATATCGAGACACAGGAGCAGCCGTCGCGACCGAGTGTGCCGCAATTCATCTTAAACGAAGGCGGCTTCCAGCTTCCACTGTTTGCAAACATCCCACTGGCGGATCCGTCGAGCGACGTAAGCGTCAAGATGGCGTCTGCAAACTCTCCCAAGGTCCCATGCGCAACACTGTTGGTCCGGCTCAAGCGCGCAAAGAGAGTGAGTTTGTTTAAATTGCAACGCTTCTGTTCAATTCACTGGATGTAATGGTGAACTCACGTTGCTAGTGCCATTTATCAGTCCGAAGACGGGCTCAAAGTGCTCTCGCGCAAGGACTTTGCCGAAAAGGACTGGTTGGTGAAGGGGCTTTTGGAGTCCCCACCTGCGTACTACCTGAGAGAGTACGACTCCTGCAGCTGTGGTCCGTCAGCCGTTGAGCAGAAGATTTACGCGGCTCGTGTACGTTAAAACGTTCTCAATATTGACAACATACTGCGGGTGCTTTAGCTAACAGCCTTTGTCTGGCTGTGTGCTCAGCAAAAGAAGCGAGCACAGCAGACTGTGAACCAGTCGTTGCAGCAAATCTTGGTCGCTGGGATCGACTTTCGTGAAGAGCTCAAGGTAGAGTTTGATTTCAATATATCGTGAGAGTACTGCAAACCTACTGACGGGTCTTCACGCATGCAGGGCAAGCCGCAGCACTTTCTCGACCTTCGCTTCGGCTTCGTGTATCAGCCTGAGATCGGATTTCGCGTCGCCGTCGATGGGCTGCACAATGTCAAAGCCAAGACGAACGGCTCTTTCTTCAAAGTTCTCTACTGCGTGAGCCCGCCAGCGTCGTTTTACCAGCAGGTCCAGCTTACGGGCGACACGCACCTGACGACGACGCTCGACTGGTCCAGTGCGCAGGCCTCCCCCGAGTTCAAGGACGGCTTTTTGGTGAGTTTGCCTCTCACAGCCTTGAGACTGTGGATATACTGACAAGAATTTGTTTTCCACATGCCGCAGACGTTCCGAGACGTACCCATGAATCGCAATCTACTCGTGCTGTTTGACGTGCGCGTCGTGACACGGAACGCAAAGACCGGCGCCTTCACATCCCATCCTTTCGGCTGGAGTTTTCTTCCCGTGCTCAGCGACTTTGGCTCCGTCGCGAGCACGAGCGCGCAGCTTCCGCTTTTCCAGGGCGAAGTCAACCTGGTACCTGCAAACCTGTTTTTGCGGCGGTTGCGTAATGCAACTCAAACTAATTTACAAAGCTAGCTGATCAATCTTGGTGCTGTTTGTGCATTGCTCAGGCTGCTATTAAAACTGACGCAAATGATGTGAGCGCACTCATTGACGACATTGGAGCTGAGAAAAGGAAGCTGCAGCTGGTGCCGATGGCCGATGGCGCGTCCGTCTTCGTGCGCTTGGAAGATCCGCAAGTGCCGAGCATCTCATTCCAGCCGCTGGTACGTTCTCACAAACTCCATTGTTTAGTAATGGTCTTATATCAAGTGCTCATGCGTCTGCTATGCCGATACTCATACCCATAGACAAATTCGTCGCTTTCGAAAATGGTGCCCGCAAAATTGATCGCAAAGTATGCCTTCGACGCCGCGAAAGTCGCTCAGCAGAAGAAAAAAGCGCCGCTGAGCAAGCTGCTGCCAGTCAACGCGACCGAGAAGCAGTTTGAGAAAGAGCTCAATGAGGCATTTGCGCAGGTGAGCTCCTCAATGTTGTCGATGCGTTGTGGATACAAGTCAATTTACCAACCCTGTGGGCATATATTGTGCAGGAAATGGGCATTCACCATTACTCCTTCTGAGAATTGGAGCAATCTTGACACACCTGAGGCGACGCTTCATAGCGAGTTCTGCTGTTACAAACGACAGTCAAGATCTTCAGGGAAGCCCATCAGTCACGATGCCGCTGCTGAGGAGAACGCGGATCGCTCCTGCGATCTCCACTAGGAAGACCGCCAAGCGCACAGCTCCACGCCTGCAGCCAGGTGACTTTGATGACGTGCAGTACAAAGTGGAGATGGTGCGCACAACCACAGCAAACGCAGGCGACGACGACAAGGAGGCGACGTTCAGCAGAGACGAGCTGCTCGAGATCGCGTTTGTCGCGTCGCTCTTTCTGGTCGTGATTGGCGGCTGCGTCGCGATCGGTCTCAAGGGCGACGTGCTGCTCTTCTCGCACGGCGCGCTCAAACACGTGCTGCCGATACTCCTCGTGCCGCTCGCGTGGGTGCTGGCGCTGCATCTGTGGGAGAAGCAGCAGCAGCGCCGCCAGCAGCCGAGAAACACATTCGATGCAGCCATTCCCGATGCCCACACCTTTTCAGGCACGAAAGTCGCGACGTTTTAACTGTCTACATAATATTGTCGAATCCTATCGCCTACAAACACAAAACTGCAAATTCTGGAACTTGATTGGTCGAAAAGATTAGCCTCCAAATTGCTACCACCTTTCCCACACAAATTGCCAACGCCACGAGCAAGCGCGATCCGACCATGGCGGTGATCACGTTCACGCCGCTCTACGGCGTGCTCTCGAGCGACCCGTGCTGCGCGTACCTACTGGAGATCGACGACGTGTGCATCCTGCTGGACTGCGGCTGGACGGACCAGTACGACACGGAGCTGCTCAAGCCGCTCACGCGCGTGATCGACCGCATCGACCTCGTGCTCATCTCGCACCTCGACCTGGCGCACATGGGCGCGCTGCCGTACGCGATCGGCAAGCTGGGGCTCAAGGCGCCAATCTACGGTACGCTCCCGGTGCATCGCATGGGGCAGATCGCGCTTTACGACGCGTACCAGGCCAAGACCAAGAGCGACGGCGACTTTGCGCTCTTCAGCCTCGACGACGTCGACGCCGTCTTTGAGAATTTTAAGCAGCTCAAGTACTCAGAAAAGCTCACGCTCACGAGCTCCGGCGAGGGCATTGTGATCACGCCGCACATCGCAGGCCACCTCATCGGCGGCTCGCTCTGGCGCATCGAGAAAGAGACGGTATGTGGTGCCTAACGTCTGCGTATTGGTGGCACTATCTGATTGTTGTTGCAATTCCACTCAATGGTTTGATGTGTGTCATATGTGTTGCTGGTGCTTGGCTAGGATGATATTATTTATGCGGTTGACTACAACCACAGATCCGAGCATGTGCTGCAGAAGACCATCCTGGACTCGTTCACGTGCGTTGTGATTAGAATCTGCTGCTGTGTGGTGATATGTGAGTGAACCATTCGTTTGTGCTAACACTCTGCGTGCGTGTTCTTATCAGTCGCCCAACACTCTTGATCACAGACTCGATGAACATCCACACGGAGCAGCCGAAGCTCAAGGATCGAGACAGCAAGGTACGTTTGGAGGCCGTCCATCATGTGATTGAATCCAATGGAACTGGTTAATTAACTCTTGCTGCGTGTGTAGATCATGGTCGAGATCCTCAAGAGCGTTCGTGGCGGCGGCAATGTGCTGATCCCGACAGACAGCTCCGGTCGTGTGCTGGAACTCATGCGAGTATTGGATCAGTACTGGATCCAAAACAAGTGTGTCTTAGTCGTGTCGTTTGCTGCATGATGTGTGAGACGGACGTACGACGAGCTAACTTCCTTCATTGATCGATATTCCCTACGACAGACTCCGGGATCCGATCGCACTGCTGCACGATATGAGTTACTACACGCCCAAGGCCGCGCAGGCCATGCTCGAGTGGTGCAACGAGCGCATCGCCAAGAACTTTGACGTCGGGCGGCAGAACCCGTTCCAGTTCTCGCACATCCACCTGATCCACAGCCTCGAGGAGCTGGACAACCTCCCGAGCCCAAAGGTCGTGCTCACGACGTCGCCCACTTTGGAGTGCGGCTTTGCGAAGGATTTGTTCCTCCGCTGGGCTGTGGACCCGCGCAACAGCATCATCTTCACGGGCAGCTCACCGCCGAATTCGTTTGCGGCACGCGTGATCGAGTTGACGAGCGACCGGTCCGGCGATCGGACAATGACGTGCACGGTGACTGAGAAGGTCTTCCTGGAAGGCGCGGAGCTTGCGCTGCACGAAGCAAAGGAACGAAAGCGATTGCGAATTGAGGCAGAGAGCAAGGCGAAGGAGATCGAAGACGCCGCGATGGAAGACATGATGATGGGCATCGAGGACTACGAGTCTGAATCGGAGGAAGACGACACGGCGAAAGAAGGTACGCTGAACCCTTGAACTTGTCAGCCCATTGCCGACGTTGTTACACGTTTGCTAACTTCCACTTTGTCAATCATGCGCTCAGCTCAACTGCGCGGCACTTTTAAAGTGGGTCTAGGCCAGTTCGCTGCCGTGCGCTACCCGATGTTCTTTGCCACGGAGCCGAAGATCGAGTGGGACGAGTACGGCGAGGTATGTGCTCTTGACTCACTTTCTATCTCTGTCCGACGTGGAGGTTAGCGTTAAGATCGAGAGAGTTAACAAGTTTCTATGTGAACTCAATAGGTCATCCAGCCGGACGATTACAAAGATGCAGCGCTGCTCGCGAGCAGACAAGCGCGTCGCAACCTCATGGAAGACGCCGATGCCGACGCCGAGATGAAGAACGCCGAGGAAGAGCAGGCGGACACGCGACCGACCAAGACAGTCACGAACGAGATGACCATCCATGTGAGTGATATAAAGCAAGATATGGTTGGGCAAAATCGTGCTTATCTCTTGACGACAAACTCATTGCTGTACTTCGTGGCGGTAGGTTGCTGCTCGCATCACGCACGTAGACTTTGAAGGTGTCGCCGACGGTCGAGCGATTCGAAACTGTCTGAGCAACGTGAAGCCGCGCAAGCTGATCCTGGTCCACGGCACGGAAGACACGACAAGCGAGCTGAAGCGGTTCGTGGAGTCGTCGATCCCGTTGTGCGAGGCCGTGTTCACGCCGAACGTGATGGAGTGCATCGACATTGAATCCGACACGAACGTATACAAGCTGGCGGTGAAGGAGTCGCTCTACACCTCGGCTGTCTTCCGAAAGGTATGCAAAGCCAAGAAGTTGTCGAGCTTGTCTGATTGACAATTTCTAAAGCTGGCTAATTGGATTTCTATCGATTTCACACAGGTTGGCACGCACGAAGTCGCGTACGTCACCGGCCAGCTTGCACTTCCTGAGAACAGCTCCGTTCCAATGCTGCAAAACATCAGTGAGACCAACGGTCGCGCGCTGCACGAGCCGATCCTGCTGAGCGACGGCAAGATGAAGCTGGACGTGATGAAGCAGGTGCTTGGCAAGGCTGGTTTCAACGCCAAGTTCCGTGGTGGCATGCTCGTGTGCAACGACGGCGTGGTGCTCAAGCGCGCCATGAACAACGAGATCGTGATGGAGGGCGCGCTCTCGAGCAGCTACTACCGCATCCGCGAGCTCCTCTACGAGCAGTTCACGCTGGTGTAAGTGAGTGAGGAATCGAACCATTTTCGCACCATTATCCTCGTTGAAATAGGTAGGAAGGTTTTCTAGCGATCGTGAAAGGGAGTTTGGCGTTTCCCTCTAGTAATGAATACACTCGTCACAGCTTTACCTGCTTGCGTTTATACTGGTGTGGCGCACATCATAAATCCATTTAGTCTTGCTGCGTGTATTGAAATGCTGAAATCATATATCTTGTGTGAACTAATAGCCTTCGATAGTCCATGTTTTGGACCCCTCCAAATTGTCTGTTGCGGAGCCGCCCATTCGATTCGCCTTGTTCAGTGGCGTAGATTGATTGACCAAGAAGCTCGAGACACCATGTTGGCGATGCAGCGGCGTGCGGTGGCGCGCGTGGCGCGCTTCTCGACCGCGGCGGCGACGCAGGAAGCGGCCTCCTCCTCTGCGAACCTGCCTCTGCGCGTGGAGCTGCGCGAGACTGAGGGCTCGCGCGCGGCGCGTCGGCTGCGCAAGCAAGGCTTCCTCCCGGGCATCCTCTACGGCGAGGGCGTCGACGGCGTGACCGACAAGGTGCTCGTGTCGCTCGAGACGCGCACGTTCGAGAAGCTGCACCGCAAGTTGTGGACGTCGGTAGAGAACCAGGTCTTCGACCTGCAGGTCGGCGACAGCACCGAGCCCGTGAAGGCGTACATGCGCGACTTGCAGCTAGACCCAGGTGAGTGAAAAACATGCGCATTGCTTTGTGACGATGAGGATCATGCAGATGTGCTGACTGACTGTGTATGTATTGTATGCGTCCCAGTCACGGATGTGCCCATCGCGGTGAACTTCATGCGTTTCAAGCCGGGCCGCACGCTCACGATCCCGATCACGTACCTGAACGAGGAAGGCAGCCCGGGCCTCAAGCGCGGTGGTTACATCAACCACATTCACCACGAGCTCGAGTGCATCATCTACACAGACGCCATCCCGGCGACGCTCCAGATTGACGTAAACGGCCTGCACGTGGGCGACAAGATCTACTTGGACGCGATCAAGTTCCCCGAGGGCATCGTGCCAGCGATCCCGGCGGGCTCGATGGTCTCGAAGATCGCCGGTCGCCGTGGTCTCATCCCACGCGCCGAGCCAGTCGCGGCCGTTGTCGAGGACGTCGTGCAGCAGGAGGACGAGGACGAGGAGGAGTTCGACGAGTGGAACGACATTTTCTAGGCTCAGGCACTTGCGCAGACAGACAGACGAGTGGGTGGGCGTGCGGTGACTGGTTGGATGATCGTCCAAAGAGAGTGGAAGAGAGAGAACCCGAGACAAAATAGAAAAAACGTATTCACAACACAAGAGCTCTTCTCACCTGGCATTGATGTCGTTGCGTTCGCTCTGCTGCCCTTGTTGTCTGTGTGTCAATTGGCTCAAGTAGGTTACCTTAATACGTTCGGTGTATCATTACCTCATTGCTGCGTGTTGCTGGCTGAAACACAATGCGCTGAGCTCCTATTCGTCCTCTCCGCCCTGGTTTTCGTCACCACTTGCTTCTTTGCTTGCCGTAGTGGCCTGCTGAGGCTTGAAAAAGTTCGAGCCGCTGGGTAATGCGGCGGCGCCTCGCTCTTTCGCGGCCGCTGCGCTCTTCTTGGCTTTGGCGGATGCCTGTGGCGGGAGCTTCACATCCGGGAAGTCCTCACGCAGCCAGTCGAGCGACCCGGTGGACTGGATCGTGCGCGTGACGTCCGAGTCTTTGATCTGGCGTCTGTTCTGGAAGAGCGCGTTCTCGTAGCTCTTGGTGCCGAGGAACTGGGCAAAGAGCTCCTGCAATGGGTTGAATTGGCTTCGTCAGTACAGTCTCATCATGGATTCGATAAAAGGAATGGATTGCTATCTGGAAACATCACACGCACTGAGGCTTTCGCAATGGCGATCAACGCCTCACGGGACACTCGGTCGATGTCTGGGTCTGTCTGGATGATCTTCTTCACACGTCCTATGATCCACACGTAACGCAGCAGCCAACAATCGTTAACAACACATCCGCGACTGAGACACAGACGGCACGTGCACGAACCTAGCTGGTAGATGCAGGCGTTGGACGACGATGCAGCGTCATCTTGGGCGTCTGGGTCCGCTTCTTCGACCACGACAGGGTTGTCCAGCTTCTCCTGCTCGTAGCGCTCCTTGTCTTTCGCCGCCAGTTGCACATAGTGCTGCACAACATACACACAAAGTCTCATTTGTAAGCACACGCACGTGCAAAAGCAGCGCATGGTCTATTAAATACGCACCTCTTTATCCTGCTCGTTCAGCTCCTTCCACTGCACACTGATGAGCTTCTGGATCTCGCCAATGCGAAGTCCTGCGCATCGTAACGCAACGCACGTTGACAGATCATCATTCCGTCAATGAGCGTCCACTACTGTATAAATGCATGCACCAACGGCACCGCTACGACGCCGCAATCATCACGTGCGCGTACCTGGGTTCTCGTCCGTGATCTGCTTCCTCCGGTCGTTGCAGAAGATCATGTACGAGCTCAGCGCTCGCTTGATTGGCGCCATTTTCGCTTTTTGCTTTCTTTGTCGGGTTGCCATTTTGAGCCCTGATTATGTACGTCACTTAATAGAGGACTCCGTGGTCTTCTATTCAAGTGACGTACAGACAGGCCGCATTGCTGAATCAAACCAACTGGTGACAAGCTCCCATCAAAACGCTCGCGCGTCGAAGAGAAGGTAGCGATGGGGTCCAGCGGCAGCAAGAGCGCGGCGCCGCAATCGTCAGCGCCTGCGCTGGCAGACGCGCCAGCTAGTGCCAGTCAGTCGAACGCGGTGGTGTCGCGACGCGACGAGGCCATCGGCATTCTCATCGACGGGCTCGTGCTCTACGGCATGTTCGTCACGTCCAAGTACATTTATAAGGTGAGCATGCAAGCAAACAGGGCAAGCACTACAATGTACGAGGCGTCGTAGCTCACTATTTCGTTGTCTGACTGTTTGCGGCTGTGTGTGTAATGTGCAGACGCTGAAGCCTATGATGGACGAATTCCGCCAGGGTGAGAGCGGCAAGTCGAAGCTGCACCGGCGGCTGGACCGGTCGGGTCGCCCCGTGTTCCGCACGACGCACTACGAGGAGATCATCGCCGGCGACATCGTGGACCCGCACGACATCGACGTCTCGTTCGCAGACATTGGTGGGTTGGAGCACCAGAAGCGCGACATCTACGATCTGGTCGTGCTGCCGCTGAAGAACCCCGAGTTCTTCGCGTCGCGCGGCAACCTGCTCACGGCGCCCAAGGGCATCCTGCTGTATGGCAAGCCGGGCACGGGCAAGACGATGCTAGCCAAGGCGATCGCGAAGGAGTCGGGCGCGTTCTTCATCGACCTGAAGATCAGCACGATCATGAGCAAGTGGTTCGGCGAATCACAGAAGCTCGTGCGCGCGGCCTTCTCGCTCGCGCAGAAGCTCGCGCCCTGCATCATCTTCATCGACGAGGTCGACTCGTTCATGGGCAAGCGCGGCGGTTCGTCGGACCCGACATTTGCGTCCATGAAGACCGAGTTCCTCGCGCTCTGGGACGGCTTCACGGAGATGAGCAACAGCGAACGCGGCTTTGGCGTGATCGTCATGGGCGCCACGAACCGACCCGGCGACGTGGACCCGGCATTCTTGCGTCGCATGCCGCGCACGTTCGAGATTGGACTCCCCGACCAGCACCAGCGCGAGCAGATCCTGCGCATCAACTTGAAGACCGAGACTGTCGAGCGCGGCTTTGACTTCCACCAGCTGAGCGTCGACACCGTGTACTACAGCGGCAGCGACTTGAAGGAGCTCTGTCGCGCGGCGCTTATGATCCCACTGCGAGAGCATATTGAGCAGGTGCGCCATGCTGCCCACGCCCGGCAAGCGAGTGGTGCCAATGCACAGCAGCAGCAGAGCGTGCCTGAGTCCCAGATGCGGCCGCTGGCCATGTCGGATTTTGAAGAGGCCAAGCACATGGTCAAGCCCACGGGGGCCACTGCGTACGCATACGAGGCGTCTCAGGAACAGGGTGCAGGTGGCAAGCCGCATTCGCGGTCAGCGGGAGATGCGCCGATTGACATGGACATGTTTGCGGCGATCATGGCCGCCGGTCTACAGAACATGATGCAGTTCTCGCAGCAGCAGCAGGGCAACAACAATAACGGACGCTCTGCACACTACTAGATGAAGATGGAGATACGAGCGCTATAGAAGACAATGATGAGGGAGCGAGAGGTGAAAGCCATACGGCCACGCAGGGCTATCATGATGATCTATTCTATGTGAGTTGCATGTGAGCATTTTTTTTGTGAGGAACAACAAAGCACTTTTTGTCTGACAGGCGCACTTTTGTTTTCATGCAAATGTGCGCGTTCTCAGCACGTACCCATCGCTGTGCTTTGGCTGCCGCTCGACCTGTGAGATACCCAGGAATGTTGGCGAACTCTCGCAGCTGTAGACGCGAACCGTCTCTCCCTCGGCCAGTGCGTAGTGGCCCTTGGGAGCGTCGATGCTGTCGCCGCCGGGCACGACATCCGCCGATTTGATCCACGAGATGCCACCGATCTGCCACCGATGCGCCTTCTTCATGGCCAACTTCACTGAAGCCAAGTGCGTCAGGCCGGTGTCTATAGGTTGCAGTGGGTTCTCGCCAACCTACAAATGCGTTTACAGGTTAGCTTCGTATCAATTCAAAGGCTCCCAGTTGCGCTTCACACAAAGACCGCACCTCGAGCTTGCGTCGGATCTCGTCAAAGTCGAGGCTCGTGTCGAGGTCAAAGATGCCACTCCGACTGCGTTCGAGTGCCGTGAGCGTCCCGCCGACGCACAAGTCCCCACTGGCGTTCCGCAGTTCGTAAGAGGTGTCGACGTACTTGGAAGGGACGAGAAGCGCTTCGCCGCACTCGCGGGCGATCGATCGGATGTACGTGCCGGCGCCGCAGACGACGTGGATGTCGGCCTGCGTTTGAGATGAATAGACACAGAGTCGGCTGTCAGTACACGCCTTGTGAAGATAGCATAGTTACTGTTGACGCACCTTTGGGAAGGATCCTGGCGTGAACTGTCGGAGGTCGATGTTGTGGATGTGGACGCGCCTCGCTTGCACGTCGATTTGCTGCAGGTAGATTGGAGGAATGGTGTCATTAGACAAATGTGATTGCATCCGAATTGGGCGATCTGTGGTCATGCAAATGCTGCTTACCTGGTTCGTCCGCGCCAGCTCGTAGAGCCGTACGCCGTCCTTCTTGATCGCGCTCACGCGGGGCGGCATCTGGTCAATTGCACCGACGTATCTGCAACGAACACAGCACCGTCGCCATTGTGAGCATCACACGGTAGTACTGACGCATACGTTCGAGTGAAAACAAATCGAATTGATACCTCTGCAACGCTGTCTGGACTTGCTGTTCAGTGAGCCACGGAGCTGCTCGCTCGCTCAAAACTTCTCTGCACATCCAAAAAACAACAATTTAATGCGCCTGGTGATCAGCTCCAGCATGAATGTGCGATGCGTTGGTGCTAGAGTGTGCACGCACCCTGTGATGTCGTCCGAGTCCGTCGTCACGCCAAAGCGGATCACGCCATTGTACTCTTTGTCCGATGTCAAGTACTGCCGCCATAGCACACACCCATTGAAGACATGACGCTATCAGATCAGCCCAGTTACATTCAATACCACCAGATAGAAATACAAGCGCAGCTCAGCCTACCGCACCTGCAGGAACTTGGTCGCCTTGCCGAGCGCCATCGTGAGCACGCCCGTGGCCATCGGGTCGAGCGTGCCGCCGTGGCCCACGTGGCGCGTCCGAAAGATCTTGCGCACAATCTGCACGCACTTGTGGGAGCTCATGCCCGGCGGCTTGCGCACGTTCAGGAAGCCGTCCTTGGCCATCTGCTGCTGCATGGCTCTTGCGTTCGTTCGCTCACTCACTTGCTACTATCGTGCTTGTGCTGTGAATTGAGCAGCTCAGCTCTGTCTTGATCAATGGTTGTCAAAAACAAGTGTGCAGATTTTCAGTTAATCTCCCGCGACAGAAAATGAATGCATTAGGAATCAGCCAGCCAGCATGGACAACTTCCTGCAGCTCGTGCCCTTGGAGAATGACTCGGACGCGGAGCAGGGGCTCGTCTACGGCGAGGACGAGGCGGTCGTCGCCCTCGATGAGCACGTCCAGAGCCACGCGTCACCGTTCGATGCCACAAGCAACGAGAACGTCGTCACCGAAGAACAAATGACACCCGCTGTGCACGACGAGCTTCACGGTCACAACGGCGCCTTTGAGGGCCGCGACACGACAGTGAACCCAGACGAGCACGAGCGCCAGCAGTACCTGGCGCGTATCGAGTCGCTGGAGGCGCACATGCAGCAGGCGAAGCGCGAGACGCAGCAGCGACTGGACGCCATGGCGCGCATCCTAGCGCTTGCAGACCCGCTCGAGCAGCTCTCCGAGTACATGGCGCTCAAGCTGGACGAGCGCCACGACGACAACGCGCCCATAATTGACATCACGACCGACCTGCTCGAGTGCGCCAAGCGGCTGCACAGCAGCGAAGACAGTGAGGTGGCGCTGCTTGGTGCGTTCTTCTTCGCGTGTGACCCGCCGCCGTGTCCCAACAAGCCGCGCGGTGTGGCGGCGATGCTCCCGGTCGTGGCTGCGATGATGGAGAGTGCCGCTGTCGCTGCGGCCTCGGGTCTCGAGCATTCGTTCTGATAAGTGAGGATGAGAGTTGATGTAACAGGAAATAAGTTAATGCGGTGACGACGAGTGCGTGAGTGTTGCCTAGTGATGCGCTGTTTATTATCATGTAATCCACTCGAAGAAGCCGCACTGCTGCTCCTTGGGCTGCTGCGGGCACTTGTAGAACGTCCGTCCAGCGTTTGGGCCGTTGCGGCACGTCAGCAGCGTGCTCACGAGTCCGCAGCCGCACTTGGGGGCCTCGCCCGTCGCGTTCAAGTTGTCATAGCCGCTCGTTGATGCTGACAGCGGTGGCTGATACTGCTGCAGAGTCCTTCGGCCTCGTGCTGCCGTTGTCGTTTGCGACTGTGGGAGCTCGTCCTTCCACTGGAAAAAGCCGCAGCTCTCGCTGTTGCTGCAAACGTAGAACTCGCGGCCCAGGTTGTCGCCCGGCTTCCTCGTCACGCGGAGCACGCACGGAGCTTGATGGCCGGGGCACTTGGGAGCGTTCGGGTCTCCTGCTGCTGATGGTGGTCCACGGCCTCCAGCGCCACCGAAAGAAGAGCTGGACGAGCCGCCAGCATCGGAGATCTCGTCCTTCCATTGGAAGAAGCCACAGGTCTCGGTTTGGTCGCGGCGGCACGAGTAGAACGTGCGGCCCGTGTTCGGCCCCTCCTTCTTGACGACGCGCTCATTGCAGGGCTCGTCGTGCCCCGGGCACTTCACGAGCACGGCCACAGCGTCAGCCCAGGCAAAGTGGTCGCACTGTTCTCCCTGTGGCAGTGGGCAAGCGAAGAAGAACCGCCCCTTGTTCGGTCCCTCGCGTGAGACCTCTCGCTCAACACACTCGAGGCCGTGCTCCTGACACCGAGGAGCGGCGCCAGAAGAAGCGCCGGCTGCGTTGTGGTTTGATCCACTTTGCGGTGTTGTCCTGCTGCTTGGTCCTCGAGATCGCTGCTCCGGTTCGAACCCCGTCGACGGTGTATTCTGGTACGGCTTGCTGCGCCTGCGCCGGCCGGGAGGCGACTGGTTCGCTGAGTAGGGGCTGGGAAACGGCGTATTCTCCGCTGGTCGCGGCTCATTCGAGCTTCTGCGCTGACCGCCGTCAGGAACAGGTCGCGATGAGCTATCGCCATAGCCACCTCCACCGCCGCCACCATAACCACTGCCGCCACCACCACCACCATAGCCACCATCCCCGCCTTCAATCACCGGCGTCTTAAAGTGCTCGGAGAATGTCTGGTCGAGCACTTCAGCGTTGCGCGCGACGTTCATGAAAATGTCCTTCATCTAACGCACCAGCAGAATACCATGGACATTAGCACTCTTATCACTTACCTATCACAACCACAGCATGGTAAAGTTTAGATAATTTACCTGCACCATGCACGCCTTGATGACTTGTCGATGGTCTTTCTGGCCGAGCGAAATCGCCTTACAGTCGTTCTCCATCTGAACCACAACACCGTAGCAACAACCAGTATAGGTTAGCACCAATGAGCTTCACATCACACATCACCACCTACAAGAACAACAAATCTATAACGACAATCAAACGTACTGCAGCGCGGAGAGCGGGTTTGGCCAGGTCGAGCCCCATGTGCTCGTACGAGAGCACGAGCGCCAGGCCGAGCGTCGTGGGCTTGAACTGCGTGTTGTTGTTCACCTTCTCGGCGTACTCGCGCTTGAGGATCGTCTTGATGTGCTCGGCAATCGTCGCGTCCGTGCCGATGCCGTTCGAGTCCATTTTCGAGATCAGGTCCGACTCGGAGAGCAGTGGCGGCGGCGCCGTCTCGCCCGAGACCATCGTGAGCGTCGACGGCTCGAACGTGTCGCCTTGCTGGTACACGGGAATCGCCGACGCGTTCCACTTCTCGTACTTGTAGATGTCGAGGTAGTTGCGCTCCTCAACCATGAGCCCCGAGGCCGTGAACTTCTCGTCGAGGATCTCCATCTGCACGTTCGTCTGGTGGCCCTTGGCGTCTTTGCTGCAACACGCGAGGAAGTGCAGCGTGACGAACTCGTACACTTTGCGCTCGACCTCGTCGCTGAGCGAGTTGAGCGCGACGCACTTGGTCGGGTGGATCGGCGGGTGAGCCTGGTCGTCAGCACCACCCTGACGCGGTGCCTCGAACTTGCCAGCGTCCAGGAGCTGCTGGGAGACGTACTGCCCCCACTGCGGGTTGCTCTCGTGGATCTTGACGAGGTTCATCAGGTCCGTGCCTTCTTTGAATTTGTTGGTCTCCGTGCGCGGGTAGCTCAGGACACCTTTGTTGTACAGGCTCTCCGCGGCCTTCATCGTCTGCTCGGACGAGATCCGCAGCCACCGCGACGCGCGCTTTTGCAGCTCGACAGTCGTGAGCGGCAGCGGCTTGCGCTTCCACGTCGGCCGCTTGTCGATCGACTCGACGAGCGCCACGGGGCTCTCCACGAGCGCCTCGTAGATGCAGAGGCACGCAATGCGGTCGAAGACGCGCTCGCGCTTCCACTTGAACGTCGTCGTGGGTGCGTCCGGCTGGTCGTCCTGCCGGTGGGTCACGTCGATGTGATAGAACGCCTCTTTTTCAAAGTTCTGGATTTGCAGGAAGCGCTCGACGACGAAGCCCAGCGTCGGAAACTGGCACGGACCGTAGCTGATCACGCCCTTCTCCTTCTTCAGGCCCGGAAACTTGTTCTGGATGCGCATCGTCTGGAACCGCGTGAACGCCGCGCCAATGCGCAGATCGATCTCTGACCGCGCATCGCACGCCAGCGAGAGCTTCTCGTTCGGGAAGCCCAGGTTCTGCACGGCGTAGACGATGTCGCGCGGGATGAGCGCCGAGAATTTGGCGCGGAAGACGCGCAGGCGCTTGCTCGCACGCTCGCACACGGCCTTGACCTCGAACGCGATGTTCTCGCCCTCGCGATCGCAATCGAGCCACAGCACGAGCCACTGTACATAGAGAATCAACGTGACAGGTTAAAATGGAGGGCGCGCAAGAGCACAAGGTATAGACTCGAACGCACTTGGCTCTGGCGCGCTTCGTTCAAGAGCGTCTTCTCGATCTTCTTCTGCGTCTCGTCGCTGCGCGTCTTCTTCGTCACCTTCGCTGTGAAGAGCTCTGTCGGGTTGCACGAGTACCAGCTCCTGCAATCGAATGAAACAACAGCAGGTCAGCGACTGCAGCTTCAATCACAACCCAGACAGCAGCAAGACACGCATATGCATAACGAACTGACGCACCGGACGCTTGCGTCAAAGTCCAGCTCCATGAGATGGCCCGTGACGGACGTGAACACCATCTGCACGTGCTGGTTCTGGATCTGGTACGGGAACTCGTACACGGGGTTGTACTGCGAGAAGCCCTGGCGCTGCAGATTGTTTAGTAGCATCAAGCGTCAGCAAACGCCGTAACATCACGCACATGCAGCAGACGCAAACGCACCCGATGCGCCTGGCCGCCGGAGAGGATGTTGGAGATCTCCTTGGCCACCGATGGCTTCTCCGCCACGTTGAGCACCTTCATCTCGCTCCTCTGCCTTCAATTTCAGATGTCCATTTTGGCCAAGCAGCAACACATTTTGTTTTTGACCGGAAAAATCGCGGGAGATGATTCGATTGGCTGAAAATGTAATTGATGAGCTATTACATTTCAGCCAATTGAAATAACTATTTAAGTTGCTTAGGAAACAGCTCGCTCATGATCTCATGAAGATCTTGCAAGGGGTCCATTGGCTTCAACCTCCACTTCAGAATCTTCACTCACCACTCCAAAGCTGCAGTCTGCACCATCTGCGATCACGTACAGCCTCGCCACCGACAGCGGTGCTGCACCTTCGGTCCACTACCGCGGGCGGCTGCTCTGGTGAAATATAGTTAACGTAAACCATCATTGTAAGATCCCAAATATCGACCTTAAGCGGAAAAAAATACAGCTTGTGACTCACGTTCGATACAAAGAAACTATGTATATAGTCCATTAGCTGAATGAATGGGCTATCGGATGCACATTTTTTGTACCTTAAGCAGAACAAATGCCTTCGCTCCAGCTCGCTCCAAACTTGTCCAAAATTTATCTCTCAAATTCAACTGTGCACACTTTATGATCCCTTCATTTTTAATTGGTTCAAGTACACGAAGTATACTAATTTT
>JAADXK010000100.1:0-46098 GCA_023337805.1 Globisporangium barbulae | reverse complement strand
CTTATCATTTGTACGCTGTCAATTTAATACTAGCTTTTGTATCCTCGACTGCTTTCAGAATAACCCCACTACATGCATAAATGCTACATGCATGGGAAGAATGCCGCACCGGCGTCATGCATGTAGCGGGGTTCAACTGTATAAAAATTGGAGGCAGAGACGCTGAAAATCAGGATTGTTCGATTCGGGACAATAAGTGTACCCATGTCCCGAAAATCAACTGGTTACTAGATACATTCGGGTCGTGATCGGTGACTACTTCAACAGCAAATGGAAAAAATCTATATGTCGACACTAGAATACCCGATGTATCTAATAGTCCGCTCGTCAAGTACCAGCGCCGAGTTCGATAGTAGCTGAATGGCTAGGATAACTACATATATGCTGGGACTATGGATACAGATTTATGCAGTATGGTGGAGAAAGGGTGGATCGGATGTTTTCAACTAGAAGAACAGCGCGTTGATCGAGCAGAGGAACGAGGTTCTCGTCGCAGGCTTTGTCGGCATTGTCGCCTTCCCGACATCGTCGAAAATTGTGGAGAGCAGCTCGATACTAGTGATTTGCAGCGTGTTGGTCCACGTTTGCTCGTAGATCTGATCGCGTACACCGCTGGGTGCCTCGAGTCAGCTACCGTCGTGGTTTCAACATGACTCATTGGAGCCACAACCACTTCGAAGCAGTAGTTGCTACCACTGACGACCTGCTGGGTCACCGAACGGATCTCGAGCACGCTCACGCGCGCAGTGACGTCCTCGCGGTAGTTGGACTCGGTCGCGAGCGCCCGTGTGAGAAGCGAGACTACATCCGGCGTGGCGTTGCCTGATGGACCCCAGCCACTCGTGGTGCTGATTGTCTTGTGAGCGGATGTCGTCGAGTAGTACGATGTGGTTGTTGGAGAGTGCGATTGATGAGTGCTGCTTGAGTCAGTCATCGTGGTGAGAGAAAGGGAGGGTCTTGTGGTGGAGTCTGCGAGTTGCGACGTGAGAACTGGCAGCACATCCATGGATGGGACTGTGGCAAATTGACAGACCAGTTGCTGTTCTGTGTGCGAGCTTACCTCTGCCACGCACACTACAAAGTATACAGGTGTCCATTGAATCCAGTCTCAATGCGATCTCACAAGTGATACAGCGCCATGCAGATTCACCCCAGCAAGCAAATGTGTCTTGGCTGGCTGTCAAAACACCCAAGTCGGGAGAATGTATAAATGAGGCGTGGCTAATACCATGTCTCGAATGTGTACTGAGATCGTCTGTTGCGTGATTCCATCCGCCATTGCGAGTGGATTCGATTTCCCAGTCGACGTTGCTTTGGAGAGTGGTGAAGATTGTCAGGGCTTGAGTGTACATCATAAACCGAGAGCTGCTGTCCACAAAACTCAGATACGTTATTGCGACGAAGGCGCAGGGATCCTGAGGTATCTCCTATCTGTGGTTGTGGCTCCACGACGCAAAATTTATTCGAACCGGCTCGCAGTAGTTTCACTCGCTCTCGAGCGCGCGCTTGAGCAGTAGCGTTAGCTCCTGTGTGAGCTCCACTGGAAGTGGGGCTCCGGTGATGTAGTGTGCCATGGTTCAATCATTCGTGTTTGTAGTGGCCACGACAAAAAGTACGAAGTGAATTCGGCACATAGAGCCAAACATTTAGAACCTCAGGTCATTTCTAGTACAGCTGTACTCCTAGCAGACTATCTGGCCCATGTACCTTTGCCTTCAGCTCGCTCATTTTCGCAAACGACAGACAAGGACAACTCGTTTCTCGATCGCTCTGTAGACTCAGACGTTACTAGCATATTTCTCCAAATAGTGCTCAGCGCCCGTTTAAACGAACTTTTAAGTGATTACTATAGAAATAGAAGACCTATTATACAGGAAATTGTAAAGGCGCTAAAATAATAAAAATCCTCTTCGTCGGAAAAATGGATTTTGACCGGGCATTATTGAATTAGTGCCTGGGGCAGTATTTGGAGAAATACGTTAGATCTCGTTTAACGAACGGACTGGGGCTACGTGACTTTGCTTCATTCATAATGCCAGGTATATTGCGAGACAGCTACTCACGGTCGTCAGCATCGTCATCGCGGCTGCTGAGATTGCGGAGCTGACTTGCACTGGCACTAGCGAGGGCGGTGGGCTCTGCTCGACAGTAGTGCTGGAGGCTGACGGAGACTTGGCCATCGGTTCGACGCTCGCCAGACTACCACTGGTTGATGGTGCGTTCGCTGGGGGTGATGGACTCGTTATGACAGTAGTGCTGGGCATCGGAATGGCTGGCATGCCCGAGTAGCTCTCCGTGAGGATGATTACGTTGTTGACGTCTTTTGGCGGCTTCCCGTCCAGGACGTCGATCATGAGCACCTGCGTCGCCATGACGGAGCCCAGCGGCTCGAAGATGCGGATGTCGTGAATCGCGCAGAGCGGGTAAGCCTCCACTTGGCCTTGACACTGACCCGCACCCGCGACGCTCTCGACCCGACACGCGAGGCCGTGATATTGGTAGTTGGCACCGTGGGCGAACTTCTGCTTGTAGATCTTGTCGAACGTGAACATGCACACGCGGTACTTAACGGTCGCGCGGTAGTTGAACTCACTCTTGAGCGTCGTGGTGAGGCGCGTGACGTCTTCTTTCGTGAGCTCGATGGCGTGCCAGCCGCCGCCGGGGGAGTCGTCGGTGGTGGGGGCTTCGTCGGACGCAACGTGCGTGGCGCTCGCGAGGACGAGATGAAGCGTCACGAGGAGTAGCGTCTGCCACAGCGTCATGGTTGCTCTGCTGGTGGCCGGACGTGCGAACTGGTGGGTGAGTGGTCTCGCGGTGTCTTCTTCTTTAGTTGTAAGGCATTCATTTCAATGAGCTGCGCGGAACGGAGGTCGCGCGAATAAGAAAAAAAGGAAAGTACGTGACTAACGCTCTGTCAAAATGTAGCCATGTTCCTGTTTTATATATTGTTCGGGACTAATGTATCCATGTTCTTGTTCACACAAGCACTGTTCGGGACATGGATATAATACACCACTTGTCCTAATCGACAGCGTCGCTTCGACATCGTGTGGTATTCTCGCAAGCCACACTTGCAAACGAACCAGCACAGAGCGCGAGATGCAGAAGCTCACGAATGTCGAGTCGCAGCGCATGATGGCGGTCATGGGCGACCTGCTTGACCGACTCAACTACCTCACGTACGTGCCGCTCGAGCCGCAGAGCGAGCTGCTGGCCACACTGCGCGAGAACCGATGCCTCAACTCGGCCGAGCTGCTGCGCGAGCACTGGCGCTGGGAGCAACTCTTCCTGCAGGCGCTCGACGCGATGGACAGCCGGCAGGAGGACATTGGCGACCAGGTGCGACTCACAGCGCGCACGCTCTGCCGCGACCTGCGCGAGAGCCCTGTGGGCGTCGAGATCCTCTACCACCACGGTACGACCTCGCACGACCGATCCGAGGACATGCAGATGCTCGTCAAGGCGCTTTCGGAACTCACGGACCTGACGCACAGCCAGCTCGAGAAGACGCTCGAGGACGCTAAGTCCAAGAAGGAACTCATGAACGTCGCCGAGGCGCGCATGAAGCAGGCCGAGGACGAGCGCGTGTCGATTCGCGAAAAGCTCAGCGAGCTGCGGCGCACGAAAGAGGAGGAGCTCGCGCTGCTCGACTCCCAGGTGCAGAAGCTACGCAACGAGCTACACTCGATCAACCAGGTATGTGCGGCTTGTCTTCTGTTCTGGTCTGCAACAAGGGTACAGTAAAGGTCATCAGCCCTGTCATCTGACTATCTCGCCTAATCACTAACCATTAGAGCGCAGCCCACGAGCTCAACATAATCGAGGCCGAGCTGAAAGAGGCACAGAACAAGGCGCACGAGAACCACACGCAGGAGATGAAGATGTTGCTGGACAGGGCCGCGGCGCTGCAGGCGTCAGCCGCCAAGATGGCGCAGGAGCATCAGGAAGAGGAGGACATGCTGCGCAAGAAGAAGTGCAAGACCGCGACAGAGGTCGCGAGCGTCGTAGAGAAGTACGACTCGGAGATGGTCGCGATGGAGGAGGAGATGCGCAGCCTCAAGGCTACGTTCGAGAAAGAGAAGGAGCAGTGTCAGGAGCTCCACGAGCACTTCATCAAGGTTTGTTCTGTCCCTACTTGATACGCAGGACTTCTGGGACCAGTGCGCTGACCTGAGTTGTATTGTGGTACCTACAGATCGACGAAGAGCAGTCGCGGATTGACACTGAAGAGAAGGTGCTTGAAGAGATCCGTGCCCGCGAGCGCGAGAAGCAGCAGGTGTGTACTTTGGGTATTGTTGGGTCTCAGGTTTTGCTACTGACCGGTGGAGTTGCTCTAACGTCGTGATCCTGTGTTCCTGATATCCAGTTCATCTTCGACGCCGCGACCAAGATCCAAAAGGTGTACCGCGGCATGCTCGCGCGCCGCGAGTACGCCAAGATGTCGGCCAAGAACAAGAAAGGCAAGAAGGGCGGCAAGAAGGGCAAGAAGAAGTGAGCTGCTGTACGCAATACAAGTCCGGTGTATATTTGCAATAATAATAACTAGGATGTTTTGCTGTCACTTACAAGGGACAAAGAAATTGGATAAAAGAGCCAAAATTTCTGATAAAAGAAGCACACCATAACTTGAAAAGTCTTCATAAATGCTGTAAATGACCAGATTGCTGTCGAATTTGTATGCAGGAAACCATATGTGTAAGCTGGACATCAATTGATCTCGTACTAGAAAGCATCAAATTCGACATCAATTTTGGCATTGATTCTGGAAGCAACAGCACAATTGAGAGAAGGCGAACGCCAAAGAAGCAGATGACAAGCGAGCGCCGCGCGGACGAGAGCGCGATGGAGTCGCGCTTTGAGGTGCTAGAGGAGGAGACGCACTACCCAGCGACCCATCCGCAGTCGGCTGCGGTCAAGAAGGAGCAGGAGGAGAGTGACGCAGCAGCAGTAGACGAAGCGCAAGAAGAGGAGACGCTCGAAGCCAAACTGGACAAGCTCATGCTCGGCGAGGACGAGAAAAACGTCAAGAATGCGTCCAAGGCCAAGGAGCTCGGCAATGAGTGCGTATTGTGCATGCGTATAGCTGACGACGACTGTGCATTGTTGCATACATGAGCTCACGTAAGAGTGTCGATATGGTTGTGTTCGTGTCTGCAGAGTGTTTGCGCAGGGCAAGTATTTGGACGCGATCGACTGCTACACAACCGCGCTCAAGCTCTGTCCTGTTGAGCAAGACTACGCGTACAACAGAGTGCGTGCATTGCGTTTGTGCGTGCTAGAATGAACGTTGCGGGCTCTGATCCTCATCACCATGTGTGTGTACTTATTGCGCAGGCCGTGTACTTTAGCAACCGAGCTGCGTGCCTCATTCGCTTGGTAAGTCCATAACTTTATTGTGCGCTCTCATTTCTCGAGTGTTCTTGTAGAGAGTCGTAAACTAACGTCAGTAATCTGCAGGGCCGTCCTGAAGAAGCGATCGACGACTGCTCCCAGTCCATCGAGCTGTCGCCGAACTACGTCAAGGTACTGCAACTTGTAGCCGTCAGCGTGACACTGTGACTATGAGGCTCATGAAAGATGCTTTATGTATGTGCGTATGTGTTGCTGACTAATAGGCTCTCATCCGCCGCGCCGAGGCGTACGAGAAGCTCGACAAGCTAGAAGAGGCGCTGCGCGACTACGACGCCGTCTTGAAGATCGACCCGACGATCCGGCCGGCTGTGGCGGCGCACGCGCGCATCAAGAAGGTCGTAGACGAGCGCCAGGAGAAGATGAAGGCCGAGATGCTCGAGAAGCTCAAGGGCTTCGGCAACACGATCCTGGGCAAGTTCGGGCTCAGTACGGACAACTTCCAGATGGTGCAGGACCCGAACACAGGCTCGTACAACATCAACTTTAACCAGAACCCGCAGCAGCAGGGGCGCAAGTAGGACCGAATGAACGAGCTAGTGGAAGCGCAAAGCCTTCGCGTCGTGGCAGTAATGTAATCGTAATTACAGAATGAGGATTTTCACAAATGGATCTCCTGTTGCTGGTGAGCTTGAGTCCCAGTGAGTGAGAGAGGTATGCTGCAGGTTCTGAACCAGATGAAGGCCAAGAGCGTCTCCTGCTGCTAGCAGCAGTGCTGACTACGAGGACAATGGCGTCAACACTGCCGACATCCAGCTATCATTCGTGGGTTTTAATCACCATACGTTTCATCTACGGTTTTACTCCAAAAAAGAGAGCTTACACCTTCTAGCCTTGTTGTAAGGGGTTACGTGCTACAAACTTTTCGGATTCACTTGCGTTCACTATATAGCTTTTACTTTTTGTCACACAACAAAACCCCCAGCAAATTAGCAAGTGTAGACAACGCGATTTTGAACTTCGAAGCGATACAGTTAATATAGCACTACCCATTATCGCGTTTTTTGTCACATTGGTCATATTTCTGGGTTAATCATGATTCACCCATTAACACAACTCATCAAAAAATACGTCCTGTGTTTTTGGGTCCTTGCTCGCCAGACTCGCCATTTTGTTTGAAGCATGGGCAACGAGAGCTCGACGCTGGCGGACGAGGAGCGCGTCTCGTCCGGGTCGCGCGCGCGGCGCTCGTCATCCGCGGACGACGGGGAGCTGCTCGAGGCCGCGTACTGCGGCTTCCGCGTGCTGGGCATCCAGGAGCAGTCGCCGGCCTCGCGCGCGGGCTTTGTGTCCTTCTTCGACTTCATCCTCGAGGCCAACGGCATCCGCCTCGTACGTTTGATAGCGTAGCTCGCGTGTGTATAGCGCTTGCTGCATGACTCATGTGTGGCTTACTGCGTTTGTGTGTATCTGTTGTGCAGGACACGAAGGACTCGACGCTCATGGAGCTCATCGCGCAGAGCGAGGACCGCCCCATGCAGCTCTTGGTCTACAACGTCAAGTCCCAGACCACGCGAGGTACATTTCGGACGTCATGCACCACGTGTCGTGTATAGAGGATATCTTGCTCATGTTGCGTATGTGAACCTTGTTTGCCGCTTGTATGCAGAGCTGGAGCTCACACCTAGCCGCGAGTGGCCGGGCAAGGGCCTGCTGGGCGTCACGATCCGCTTCGACTCGTACGAGGGTGCCGAGGACCAGCTGCTCCACGTGCTGGTGCGTTCCTCTGTCTCTCTATATATGAACAGCTAGCTATGCGTACTTCACATTAGCAGCAGTGGCATCAACTGATAGCGCTTGTGCTTATATACAACAGAACGTGGTGGTGAACTCGCCGGCGCACTACGCGGGCCTCAAGCCCGAGTCCGACTACCTCTTGGGCACGCCCGAGCGCGTGTTCCGCGACCCCGAGGACCTCCACGACGAGATTTTGGAGGCACTCGAGGACACGTTCCAGTGCTACGTCTACAAGTGAGTCCGCTCTTGTGTATCTGCCTTGGAAACGTGTGGTGACTAATGCGAATGGCTCGCTTGCATCAACACTACAATAGCACGGAGCTGGACCAAGTCCGCATCGTGTCCATCTCGCCAAGCGAACGCTGGGGTGGTGAGGGCGTGCTCGGCGCCGAGGTCGCGCACGGATACCTGCACAGGCTGCCGTCGTCGACGCGCGAGACGATCGGCACGTCCGTGGGCTTTGTGAACCTCTCCAAGGACGCGACTGCGGCCACCGACGCCTTCTGTAAGTCGGAAAGCAATAGCAACATGTCAAGGAGGTGACCGTATCTAACTGTCTGGGTGTGTACCGTTATTGTGAATGACAGTGAAGCGTGGTCGACCGCAGACACGACCAGCCCAGGAACAAGGCGTGACGACAGAAGGTGAATTGCCAGCGAGCCAGCAGGACGCAGAGCACGTGGCTGCACAGGAAGAATCAGGGCAAATCGCCGCTGATCAGCCTGGAGGAGAAGCAGCACATGTGGGCACGCTACAGCATGAGACAGAAGCCCCAGAAGAAGACAACGCTCAGGACGAAACAAAGGACGAGCCGTTGGCTCAGAAAGAAGACGAGGCGAGCGCGCTGCCAGAGCAGCCAACACCTTCGCCAGCAAAGCCTCGATACACGGCGCGAATGGACTGGCAGTTCCCGATCTCGACCGTCGAAGTGTACGCAGATCCGACGCAGCTCTCTTGATAAGGTTCTCTAAAGTATCAGCCTTTCTTTCCCTTACAGCCCGAGCCAGCGGCATATGAACAATGAAGGAAGGTGTGTATGATGTAAAATTTGTGTATCTCGTGCTCTCTAAACCGTTCTTCTCTCTCCTCTCTAGTCGGACTTCTTGGTCTCGCCCTCCGTCTCAACGTCGTCCTCTTCGACCTTTCGCAGCATCTTAAGGATCGACTCGGCCGTGGCCTCGTTGCGCGGCACGCCGCGGCCGAACGAGTACATCTCGGCGAGGTTCTTCCACGCCTCCATCGAGTGGCGGTCCGCGGCCTCCTGGTAGTAGTAGAACGCCTTTTCGTAATCCTGTTTCACGCCCAGGCCGTTGTAGTAGATCGTGCCGAGGCAGCAGAACGCGTCGATGTGGCCCTCGTCAGCCGCGGCCTTGTAGAAGCGGCGCGCCTGCTCCAGGTCCTCAGGAAACTCGTCGCTGCCGTGGAAGTAGATGTCAGCCATGCAGAAGAGCGCGTCGTCCTCGCCGAGCTCGATCGCGGCGTCCAAATGCTCAAGGAACTTGGACTGGTTCGCCTCGATCTTGTGCGCCGGGTCGCCCGAGCGGTAGAGCTGCGCGAGGTAGAAGTGCGCGCCGCCGTGGCCCTTGTCCGCGGCCGTGTTGATGAGCATGAGCGCGCTGTCGATGTTGGCCTCAATGTCCAGCTCTGCGTCGCCCTGGTGCAGCAGGTGGCCCATGAAGAACTGCGCCGATGCGTCGCCGACTTCCGCGGCCTTGACAAAGTACGGGATCGACGCGGCCTTGCTCGCCGGGAACGGCGGCTCTGAGTCGTCCACGCCGTCGTAGAGCATGAGCCCGAGGTTGTAGAGCGCGTCTGGGTGCGGCGTCGGGTCGCGGACCGAGCATGCACGCGAGTACCACTCGCTCGCAGCGAACGCAAGCGGCGGCTCCTGGCTCAGACAGAGGTTCCCGAGCTGCACGAGCGCGTCACGGTGGTTGCTCTCAGCCGCGCGTCGGATCCACTCGACGGCCTGGGTTGAGTCGGCCTTGTCGATCTGCGCGAGTTCGCTGCTGGTGGTGCTCTGGTCCTTCGCCAATGGACGGATCTTGGCCTTGGGGTCGAGGAACTGCTTGAGCGTCGTGCCGAACGCGCGATCCAACTCGTCCACCGTCGCGTGCTGCACGACCGACGCGAGTTTCTTGCCCAGGCGGCCGACTGGAGAGGCCGACAGGTTCGCCTGCAGGTACTCCTTGTATGCCTTACGCGCGCTCTTGCGGATGCTGCGGATGTCCTGCGGGTCGTCCTCGCGGTAGTTCTGGTGGCGCTTGGCCTCCACGTCCATGATGAGCTCGTCATCGTCGTCGTCGTCACCGGCTTCTTCTTCGTCGTCTTCGTCCTCGTCGTCATCCAGCAGCAGGCTGCCAAGAAGGTACTGCGCCTCGGCCACATCGTCCTTCGCCGCGACACTCAGGAAACCCATCGCCTTCTCGATGTTGTCCTCCTCAATCAGCTCCTTCGCTCGCTTAAGCGCACGGAGACCCTGCCATTTACACACAAGCGCAACGCATTAGATAGGCGTGCGTACCAGCAGACAGATGCTTACTAGCAACAGCAGCTCACCTCGTCACCGCCACCGGTCTTGGCGCTGAACGCGCGCACAATCGTCTGGCGCACAGCCACTTGCTGCATCTGCGCCACAGTGGAGACGCCCATGGACGGCAGCGCAGAGACAGCAGCGTGACGCTGAGCTGCGCCTGGTGCGGCCGCAGTGGTCGCCAACACGCGGTGCAGGGCTCCGCTGCTTCGTCGCATGAGTCGCTGCATGTCTGTCTATCTCTTGCTTGAGTTCTGTGCGTTCTGTGGAGCTCTTGGGCTTTCTGGTTCTTGTTCCTGGTTGGAGCGGATCGGTGTTGATTGGGATCGTGTCGTGGATGTGGACCACATCAATTCCTATAATAAAAGTGGACGACGCCATGAGTGGATCCGCCCGTCAGTGGATCCACTTGGTGTCGAAACCGTTTCTCCCAGAACGACAGACGCACATCAAAGGACGCCAGCATTTAGCATCTTCTCATCAAAGCACCAGCGCAAGAAGACTCTCTCTGTGGGCACAGCTCACCCAGAGAAAGAGAGTGGAGGAGATGCGATCTCTGCTGACTACGTATGCACTGCTGCTGCTAACGCTACTGCAGGGGCACTCCGTAGAGAGCTGCTGCCCGAACCAGTGCAGCGGCCGCGGCATCTGCACGACGCTCGGCAACGGTTGTATCTGCTCGTGTTTCAAGGGCTACGCCGGCGGCGATTGCTCGCGTCGTACGTGCTGCTTGCGCTTGCTTTTGCCATGCAAGGGCATCGGTTATTCACATGAGTTGCGTACTAATGCGTACACACCACAGGCACATGTCCGATGGGACCCGCGTGGAGCGACGTCGCGGTGGCGACAGACCGCGCGCACTTGCCCGCCGTGTGCTCGAACCGCGGCTCGTGTGACTATAACACTGGGAAATGCACCTGCGACCTTGGCTTCACGGGTCTCGCCTGCAATCGCTGTGAGTATAGATATCGCCATATTGGTTGACCATGGTTCGAAGCTTTAGACGACTGAGCTGTATCGGATCTATGATAATGTCCAGTGGCGTGCGCGAATGGCTGCTCCATGCACGGTGATTGCCGCTCGATGCGTTTCAACGCGTTCCGCAAGGACCGCGGAATTGGCTCGCCCTTCCGCTACGACACCAACTGGGACAGCGACATGGTTTACGGCTGCGTCTGTGACGACAACTACGAGGGCGGCGACTGCTCCAAGCGTGCGTGCTCCGTCATGCCGCATTTTGTTTGCGATGAGGACTGCGTGGAGTATCTCACATGTTGACTGTTGTGTGGTACGCACACTCGTGCAGGCCAGTGCCCCGCTGGCGATGATCCGCTCACGGGCGCAACGACCGATACGCTCTTCGGACCGCAGAAGAACGAGAAGCAAACCGTCTACTGCGCGGCGACCGTGCGTGGCACCATCAGTGACCTCCGAGCTGTAATGGAGGCCTGGGTCTTGGATACTGACTGTGGCTGCGGTTGTTGTTGTTGTATAGGGCGGGACGTTCACGCTGTCGTACCGGGGTCAGACGACCGTGCCGATCGGCGCTGTCGACAACGCCGACGTCGTGCGAGCGAAATTGAATGTACGTTGGTTCATCTACAAACTCGCAATCTTTCCCGGTGCGTGAGGCTGGAACACTCATTCGGTGGTGGTGCTTAGGCGCTGGTCACGCTCCGGAGCGTTAATGTGCTCTTCGCAAGCGCGAACGCGTCGGTGTGCACGGTCGACGGCAACTTTGCCACGATGGAGTTCACGCAGAACTTCGGCTCGTAAGTGCACCTAGTTGTCGCTTGTCCGTCTTGAGAACTGGGCATTGGGCCTCTGATGGTGACTTGTATTATGTGACTTTCGCTCTGTAGACTGCCGCTTCTCGTGGGCGAGAGCTCAAAGCTGGTGCACGCCGGTGTCGGCAGCACGCCCAAGCTGCTCATCATCAAGGCCGAAGAGGGCTCCAAGGAGAACGAGCAGTGCTCGAACCGCGGCCGCTGCGACCAGAGCTCCGGCGTCTGCGCGTGCTACTCGGGCTACACGACCAGCGGTGGCGACGGCAAACCGGGCGATCGCGGCGACTGTGGCGCACCGGAGCTCACGATCATCTCGTGCCCTGGTGAGATCGCGTGCAGCGGCCATGGCTACTGCTCCGGCGCGCCGCAGTTCCGCTGCTTCTGCGTGGATGGCTGGGCGTCCGGCGACTGCTCCATTCGCACGTGTCCGAAAGGCGTCGCGTGGTTCGACCTGCCGATCGCTGATAATCGTGCCCACTCGCTCGCCATTTGCTCCGGGGTGGGCGTCTGCGACAACTCGAAGGGCGAGTGTGTGTGTCCACAGTCGTTCGAAGGTGCTGCGTGTGAGCGCATGAAGTGCCCGGGTCTCGATAATCCATGCAATGGGAATGGACGGTGCCTCACGATGGCGGAGCTCGCGCTAGAAGCACGTACCAACGGCGAGCCGATCGCAATCACGTACGGGAAGACGCCCAACAACCCGAAGACCTGGGACTTCAACAAAATCCAGGGCTGCGCTTGCGACGCAGGCTTCCAGGGCCACGACTGCTCGCTGCGGTCGTGTCCTCGCGGCGACGACCCGCGCACCACGGGCCAGACGCGCGAGATGCAGACCATCGTCTGCAGACACACGCAGGTCACGAGCTTCACGCTGAGCTTTCGCGGGGAGAAGACGCAGCTGCTGGCGTCCGACATCTCGGCACTGAACCTTCAGAACGCTCTGAGTGCAGTCAAGGCGGTCGGATTCGTCCGCGTGACGTTCTCCAGCGGCACCACGGCGTGCACACTCACTGGCAACAACAAAATCTCGATCGAGTTCATCTCGGCGCTCGGCGACATTCCTCCGCTGCGTGTCGACTTGGGGACCAACGCGGCGCTGATTCCGGGCTTCACGATCGACTGCGACGGCACGGGCACGTCGAAGCGCGGCACGCTCGAGAACTCCGAGTGCTCCAACAAGTGCGTCATGCTGCTTGGTGACCGTGCCCCTGGTGCTGCTGTTGTTAATCTTTCTCTCCGTTGCTTGTGCTTCTTTGATACAGCGGCGTGTGCGACTACGTGAGCGGGCGATGCTCGTGCTTCGACGGCATGATCAGCAGCGACGGGCAGCGCGCCATCGGACTGCGCGAAGACTGTGGATACGTACAGCTAGTGGAAGATCCGCTCGCGAAGAACCTGTTGTTGCAGGGATAGTTAAAGGCATTAGCTCATCTCTTGACCACGACCGGAGGGACACTGCATCTACAGAAGAAATACAATATTTTAATTTCATCTCTGTTCCTCATTCGTCCTCCATGAACCAATATATCGAACACATCGCTTGGTTCCTTGCATTGCTTCATCTCTTCTCGGGCGGGCTCTATCATTCTTGTACACCTTCTCAACGAAGTTGTCCCTGCAAGGCACGTACGATGCTCCATTTAATATACCAAGACTTACACACAAATACCGCTGATAGATACACTCTGGGCTGGACTTGATGTTCGCTTTGAGCTTTGCTTCAGTCTCCACCCTCTAGGCAGTCGTCGTGACCTCATCCCACTCGTACCCCAGCACGCGCGCCATGAAGCCCGACTTGGACTCCTTCTGCGCCGTGCGCATCTTGAACACGGCGTGGCACGTCTTGCACACGCGCTGCGGATCCTTCACGGACTTGCCGCCGCTCGTCAGACGACCTGGGAAGTCCTTGGGGAAACGGAACATCTCCACCGTGAACGACGAGCACTCCGAGCAGCAGACACACCCGCAGTGACGGCAGTGGTGCCGGCGGTTGCCGAACTTGAACTTGTTGTTGCACTGCATGCACGCCTTGCGATCCTTCTCGTCGATCCAGGTAGGTGGCTGCGTGATCGCGCTGAACAGCTTCCGCAGGTACTTCTTCTGCGCGACGTCCATCACAAGGCGTCCCTTCTCGTCCGGCTGGTTCAGGTACGCTCCGTGGCGGATCAGCGCACAAGCAATGTCGATCAGTTCACGTTCGACCGCGACGTGGAGTAGCGTGGATCCATCAGGAAGCTGGACGTTCGGGTCTGAGCCCTTCGACAGGAACAAGTCAGTGATCGCTGGATCCGTCTGACGGGTCGTCAGAATGTGAACCACCAGTGGCGTCTGGAGACGCGCGTTGACCTTGTCCACCTCAGCACCGTGCTTGACCAAGTAGTCCACCAGGCGGTACCCGTTCTTGCGGTCACGGGAGACGGCGAAGTGGAGCGCGTTGTTCTCGTTGCGGTCGGTCAAGAGAATCAGATCACGAATATCGTCCGCCTTGCATAGCTCCATGACGATCGCGTAGTGACCTTTACGCACAGCAAGGTGCATGGCGGTCTGGTGGTGCTTGAGCTCTCGGAACAGCACGTCCGCCTTGAACTGCAGCAGTAACTTGACAATCTGCGCCTCGCCGCGATCCACGGCTTCGATCAGTGGAGTGCGACCTTCCGCATTCACAATGTTTGGAGTACAACCGGCTTCCAGCAACATGCGGGCAATGTGCGCATCCTTCGTCAAGTGCAATGGGGTGTTGCCGTCATCGTCGACTGCAACCACATCGGCTTCCCAGTCGAGCAGAATACCAACAACTTCCAGGTTCGCGTACAGCGACGCAGTATGCAGTGGCGTTCTTCCGCGGCGGTTGCGCGCATTGATGTCCGATCCATTCTGCAGAAGCTTGAGAACGTCGTGTTCGTTGCAGCAGTTTGCCGCGACGTGAAGCACAGTATCACCAGGGTCCATCGCAACCGAGCGAGGTCCGCCGCCCATCGTCATCCGGCTGTCTCGCGAGTCGTTGTATTCTTTCGTGAAGCGGAAGCGAGACGTGCTACGAGTGTTGCGGTTCGTCCCTCGCGACATGTCTTCCTCCGCAATCTGAGTAGCAGCCGACGCTTCTTCGGAGGAGTCGTCCGACACTGGATCGGAAGACGCGGACTGCGTGGATTGAGCCGTGAGTCTATTTTGCTCTTCCTCGAGTTCCGCTGCCTTGCGCTGCTCGTCCATCAGCCGCTGCTCTCTCTTCTTCTTCTCCGCAGCGCGCTGCTCGTCCTCACGCATCTTCTGTTCAGCCAACTGCTTCTCACGAAGAAGGGCGGCTTGCTTTTCTCTGTGACGCATCAGAAGCACTTGGAATCTGCAACGAGAGATGAATCCACGAATGACTCGCTGTACAACCACAGACGCAACCTTCATGTTGTGGTAGCGACGTCGTGCGATCATGCCACGAACAGCCGTCTGGATCAGCACCACGAACTCTCCGTAGCGCTTGGCGAGCTGCGCCTCAACGAACTGGATGGCTGAGCGACGGAAAAACACGCGCGTGGTACCGACCTGGATGCCAGCAACAGCAAAGGCATCTTGCTGGTTCATGGACGAGTCTACCTTCAACTCCGGGTACCGCTCAGCGTGCGCCTTGAGCAGGTACTCGACAAGGAGGTTCGATGACTGCTTCCTCTCATCGGGGTCGAAGAAATCGTCCGACCCCGCTTGCTCGGGAATCTTGCGCAAGTAGCTTCCGTTTGCCAGTGGGCGGTAGCGCTTGATGAATTGCTGGTGCGCAATTCGCACAGGGTACCCAGCACGGTTCACTCGCACGGCTTCCAGAACACCACCAGCCTTCAATTGGTCACAAATGCGCTTCGACACGAAAGAAGCAGGCTTGGCGTTGTCATTCGGCTTGAGGCATCGGACGTAGTGACAGCTCGTCACACTGATTGTCTCGATCAGATCCTTCAGCTGGTTTCGGAACTGGGAGCCCAAACTCACGCGACTCGCGACGCTTGCGGCTCGGCCCTTCATAATACCCACCGGCCGTCCGGATGAGCGCCGTCTGGGCTCGGCCAGCTTAAGCAAATTGCGGACAAACGGCTTGGACGACCGCTTGATCAGGTACGTGATCTCGGAATACAGGACATCCTTGTTCTTCTCGCAGAATCCGAAAGTGTCGTACGCCACCTTTCCTGCGTAATGGTGGATCACAAAGTGGTGGTTTGCTTGCTGGGTCTTGTCCGCGCTGAAGTGCGCGTGGGCGTCATGTTGACGGAACAGCTTGCGCGCGAAGTTGCGATCGTTTCCTTGCGGCACGATGCACTCTTCGTCGAGCGCGTTCAAGATACCGAATGGTTTGCCCTGGATCAGATCAATGCACGCGCTGTTGTCTGGGAAGTTGATGAAGCTCCACTTGATCTGCTCGCGCTCGTACGTCTCTTGTTCCATGCGCAGCACAGTGAGGTTGAAGTGCTGCTGCAAGGTTTCGTTGGCGTAGTTGATGCACAACTGCTCAAACGAGTTGTGCTCGAGATCTTCAAAACCGAAAATATCGAGCAGCCCGATGAACGACGTGTCGCTCTCTTCGCATTCGACGATTTCGTTGATTCGGCTCACGAGCCAGTCGAAGAGCTTCCCGTAGATGAAGCGGGCGAGGGCGTCACGAGTGTTCTCAGCAACTTCCGGCAGCAAACTGATCGAGTACGTCTCGTCCTTTGCCTGAATCTTGCGGTAGCAGATGGCTTCTTCAAGGCCGGCCTTGTCGACTTCCAGATAGTTCAGCACCACCTGCATCGAATCTTCGCAGTCGGGCGAGATCGTCGAGCCTTCGGTACCAGAAGTATGGTCCTTCGCGTCAAACTCCAGGTTGCCGAGATGCAGCAGCGCTGAGATCGTCACGAAGATGCTTTCCATGTTCTCCTCGTTGAACCCCATGACCTGCATCGCGTTCTTCAGGATCCGGAACTGCTCACCATCATTCACGCCATCTTTGCGCTTGGTGCACGTACTCTGGTTCAGGTAGTGGAATTTGGTCGGTGCCATCAAGTTCCATCGTTCTTTCTCGACACTCGACGCACCGGCGATGATTTCGTAGAAAATGTGGTAGTTGCGCTCCGACTCCGCCTGGTACGCCAGTCGGACCTTCTCGAGCAGGTACGTCTGGATGGACGCACCGATCAGGTTGCCGCGGTCCGAAAACTGCATCTTGATAAACTTGCCGAAACGACTACTGTTGTCGTTGCGAATCGTTCGCGCATTACCGAACGATTCCAGGATCGGGTTCGAAGACAGCACCTGCTTCATCACGCTGCCGTCGTCGTCCGAGCTCTTCTGTGCTTGGGAGATCGTCGCCAGATACTGCATCACGAACTTGGTGCTCTCGGTCTTGCCGGCACCACTCTCACCGCTGACCAAAATCGACTGGTTCGACAGTCCCCCGTGGGCAGATTTTGTGAGCGGACTCATGAGCGACCGGTACGCCTTGTCGGCGATGCTGAACACGTGCGGCGGCATGTCACTGACTTCCTGGCCCAGATCGCGCTTGTCGCCATTCCGAATGTACTTGCGCATGATCTTGTCCGAGTAAATCCCGATGTTTTTGAACGGGTTAATCGCCAGCAGGATTTCACCTACAAGCATTGGCAGGAAAATGTAGGTGAGCATTCGCTCCAGTTCACAAACCGCTTCGAATGTCCAGGCAACAGCCAATAAACTAGTTACCTGTCAGTGTGTAGATCTCGTTGATCTTGAAGCGCTCGTTCAGCGTGTGGCAAATGCCCGGCTCATGCAGATGCGGCAGCTGGATCAGGTCTTCCACCAGGTCCTACACATTCACATGCCAACGCACGTACCCACAGAAACGTCAGCACACCATCACGTCGAAACAAAAAAACAAGTCTCAGCGACACAAAGCGTACCATGTCGTGACTGTTAGCGAGCAGCATGTCGTGCATCTCCTCGTTCTCGAGCGCGGCCACGTCGATCGTAAGCGTCTGGTCCTTGCGCGCGTTCGGCCCGTCGCTCAGACGCACGACCACCTCGCACTGCTTGGCGCCGCCCGCGGGCGGCGCCATGATCTTGACCACAACCGCGCGGAGCCACTCGTCGCCCTCGGCGTCGCGCATCCATAGCCCCACACCTTTCTCCATCGTGTCGTCTTGTGGTAATGCCGACGATGCTACTATGCCAGGAACGCGCGCGAGAGAGATCGAGAGTGAATGTCGCTGGACTGCACTTGCGCCAGCAACAAGTTTCACAAGCGCAAGTCGTACAGCTGCGCGAGTTGTTGTTGTTGTTGTTGTTGGGTTGGTGACGAATGGAAGTCGCCGCGCGCCGTCGAAGTAGTCAGCGCAAATGTGCTGATGTGTCGCTCGCTCGCTCGATCACTCACTCGCGCAGTCCGCCCGGACAGAGCACTTTTTCGATACTGCGCTGCTGGCTGCAGAAGGCGGCGCGGATTGGATGAAGAAGAAAACAGGCAGCGAAGACGACGACTTGCCTGCCGCCAGACAAACAAACGCCTGGCGCGCCGCCCCATTTTTTCCGTCCTTGCGGGCAGAACGCGGACGGACGCAAAATAGGCGGCAGAGTGTTGGTCGATTGACAAAGGGCCAGGTCATCGGGAGCTAATTCGGAGCGAATAAGCGTTCTTCGTAGAGAATTGTCGCAATTCGCAGGACAAGGCTTCTCCGCAAGTCCTTTTCCGCCCAATCGCAGTCGACTAACTGGCTCAACGAGTTCCGAAAGAGCCAGCGAAACAGTGACTCGCTGCGAAGAAAGGGGTTCAGTGCGCTGTGCGGCTGGCTGCCTTGCGTGCTTGCTCTGTTTGCTGCTGTTTGTTCTTGCTTGCGCCCACATATTTTTGCGAGCGAGCGGTTCTTGCTTGCGTCCACACAAGCAGTGACATTTCATCAAAAGCCGCACAGCAAGAATGTGGAGTACAGCAAAATGGGAGCGCAGCGGCGTTTTGCTTTTCTGCAAGACAGCAACCATCAACTGCAGTAGAATGAGAAAATAACGAACGAAATACGCGAAATACATACATTCTCGAATATGTATACATTTGTGCCAACAGACAAGTCACACTGATCCTTTTATATTTCCTCCACAAATTGATAATCTATAAAAATTGATCTCCAACCTATTAGTCAATAATCAAAATACACAATGCATTGCGAAAACGTGGCAAAATGAGGTCGTCGTCTGATTGCGGGCACCCAATATCGCGCATTGTGACACTTCTGAAGATTTTTTTGGACGCGAATTTTTTCATGCTCGCGGAGCATCGAGCTGCCTTTTCGATGCACACGCGCCGTTGATGGAGAACAGCGCGCAGCACGTGAACATACTTGCCTCGCGACTGTATTGCGTTCCAGCAAATGGTTGCTTGGTTGTTTTTTCGCTAAAGCGCTAGGCTGGTTTGTGCAGCGCGGCGGACGAGTTGATGCGAACCAGATGGCGAACCGGCACGGAATCTGGAACGCAGCCACGTCTTACCCAAAAGCTAAAAGCGACCTTTTATGGCCTTTCATTATAAGTATCCGTCGTCAAACCTTTGTTGAATCTAACTGTGTAGCTAAATATTAATACATTTTCGATACATAGGCTAGCTTGTGCGGTGAATGCTATATAAACAGGTTTGATAACATCTTGAGCTTCTACACCGCTGACCCCATTTTACATACCATCCAGCTCGAGTTGACACCTGCGCGCTCAGTCACCACTTTCAGCAGCAGCAAAATGGACGACGGACAGACGATCGACGACGAGAGAGGCGGGCGTCATTACACGCGCAGCGCTGTTACGCGAATGACACGGGCTTCTACATCTTCTTGCTCTCGGCAACGACGGCGTGATGGCCGCACGCGACAGCTAGTAGCAGCAGCACAGTGAAGAAGATGGAGAGTGGTGTTCATAGTCGAAACTCGCACTGTGTGGTCGATTTGACGCGAGGTTAGCTGCGCTGCGGGGTCGTGACGGCGGTCTGCAGCACGCGCTGCACGTACTCGGCGCTGAACTCGCGCACGCTCGACTGCTTCCCGCTACTGCCGATCGCCGCTGTGCTGACAGACGAGAGCTCGAGCGTCGCCATGCGGAAGCCCACATCGCGGTCTTCCTGCTGCGCGGCGATGAGGCGCTTCCGCGGCGTACAGGGTCTAAAATTGCACATGCATATGAGGAAAAATGAGCCCAAATGAACACATAGTGAGAGGCAGGAGCACTCCATACGCACCTCTCGGGCTCTTCCGATGGCATCGCGTCGTCTCGATCGTCTTGAGCCCTGGCGAACTGTAAAATGATCCTCACTGTGCACGTATGTGAGCCAAAGTGCGCCACAAGCGAAGCATCCTCGAAACGCTTCCGCTTGAAGCACTACTCGGTCCACTTTGCTCTTGTTGCTGTAGCTGCATAAGACTCTCGAACTCGGTCATCACTCGTTATCTGATCTTGTGCTCCATATATAAAACTCAGTGCTCGAAGTTTCGTTCACTCATATCACTCCCAGAACAGGACGACGATACAGATGAAGACGAGAGGATGGTTGCACGTCAACACTATGTCACACTCACACTCTCTCATCCTCTCTGCGTATTGCCATCCCTATATCAAAGATGCCCGAGCTCCTCGGTATCTGCATCGTGTACCTCGGCGGGCTCAACTACTTCTTGGTCGTGGACGAGCAGAGCCCAATCGTGTCCAAGATCGGCACGACCGACGGCGAGCTGCGCGTGCATATCACGCCCTACGTCTCGAATACTAGCAATCCCGCCGCCATCCAGTCGCGCACTGTTAAACACGAGCAGTCGCAGGTGCGTGGTTGGCAACAAAGCCATGCTTAATTTCTATATGTAATGTTACATGTGAGCTCTTCGAAAATGTAGCCAGCTCAAAAATGGGTACACTTGGAGATGTCAAATGACACACTGTGTTTCTGTCATTCTGCTGGACCAGGATGATGGAGATGGCACCAAGAAGAACGACGACGACGGATTTGTGTGCTACGAGCGCAAGGAGCTCGACAGCAGCGAGGAGCAGGTGTACGAGTACATGGACCGCACGCTGCAGTACCGCGTGCGCGTCGACGCAATATATAACCTCAAGCAGACGCGCAAGTTCTCGCATGTGTTCGTGCGCTACGCGTTCTTCAAGGCCGGCAGCACGCAGACCGAGCACCAGGCGATTGTTAGACAACAAGAAGAAATAGATATAGGCCACATCAGCTTTCAGCACGAGCGCAGGTTCGCAGTGGACGTGAACGACGCGTTCGTGAAGTACGTGAGCAGCAACAACCTGACGCTCGAGGTACTTTGCGCCGCCACGCCGTCCACGTTGTGATGCTGCAGTGGCTGAGCTGCCTTGTTTACTTACCTATTGCTCACAGGTCTTTGGCTGCAAAGGCTCCGGTTGAGAAAGAGAGAGATGCACGCGTCCGTCTGTGTCAGAACCGACGCAGGCAGGCAACGCGCCTTTGCTGGTGGCGAAGAGGAATTGCAAGCAATCAGCTCTCAGCAACCTCAACATCGCACCTAGCTCAGTCCCAAGCAGCGTCTTGTCGTGCACACCGTGACCGAAAATCGCTGCGATCACCATGAGAGAGCAAGCCAGGGAGCAGGAAAAGTGCTGTCGTCTGCAACAAATCAACACTTGTAGTGCATGGTGTCTGAAAAGGCGTGGTGGGTGATGGTCCCCAAACAATAGAATGATCCACCACACGTCCATTCGCGTCTCTTCGCATTCTCGCTCACAGTCACAAGCAAATCTTCGCAGCTACCGAAGGCCAACATGACTCAGCCCTCGAGCGACGTGGACGCGATCTGGCGGGAGATGCAGCAGAGCACTTCGCAGGTGAACGTCGCTCGCCTGCTCCGGAGATCTGCCGCAACGAGTAGCTCCACGAAGAGCAATGCAAAAGCCAAGAAGATAAACGGGTGCACCGTTACGAAAACAAGTGCGCTATCTGGGCCATCACCAATAGCCTCTGTGGCACAAACAACAGACTCACCAGGGCCGCACGAGCCACAGCAAGTGGTTCTGCAGCCGTTCAACCTGCAGCGAGAGCTGAATCGGCTCGCGGACGAGCACCCGAGCGTTCGCAAGAAGGCTGCATTGGCGTTAGAAGCCCACTTCCTCCAGTCATGTACGCAGGTCATCACAACGGCTTCTACAGAGCTGGTCGACAGCCAAGAAGTCAAAGAAGATTCAGCCTTCAGCGAGCTTGCCAAGCCGCTCTTCAAGCGCTTCAACGACCCGGTGGAGAAAGTGCGCGACGTCTGCATCCGCGTCGTCACGCTCTTCATCGCCAAGGAGCAGGACCTGCTGCGTTTCATCCCGTACTTGATGCCGGCGATCGCGAACCGCATCAACAGCCAGTACGGCTTTGACGAGGAGAACCAGCAGTTTACGCGCGATCAATTCCTGCACGACGCGTTCAAGCGAGGCCGCATCTTCGTCGACGAGGACAAAGTCTCGCGTATCAAACCTGAAGAGCCCTCGGAGGAGATCCGCTTGCTGTTCCTGGACTTAGTGTCCGCGCTTCTTGAGAATGCGTTCAAGTGCAACGCGTCGTCGATCCTGCACGCATACATGTTCGACGTATTGGTCATTCTTGTGAGCGGGCTCCACGACCATTTCCACGAGGTCAACATCAAGAGCTGCGCGATCCTGCGCTCGATCAGCAACAACATGGTGTCCGTCATGAAGCACTTCAGTGTCGCGGTCGTGCGCGCCGCCAAGGACCTGCTGCTGCACCGGCTCGCGCGCGTGCGCATCGCGGCGATCGACACGATCCGCGCGCTCGTGACGTGTCCGAACCGTGACAAGTGCAAGGGCAGCGGCACCGAGGCGATCGTAGACCTGATAGGCCATCGCGACGAGAATGTGATCCCGATCTCGGCCTTCTACACGTCCGAGATCCGCCTGAATTACTTTGCCAAACTCGATCAGGACGCTAACGCACTGGTGCGCAAGGCGTTCTTCGACATGGTCAGCGACTGGATCACAAATCTCCCGGACCGGTACGACCACGAGTCGAGGCTCATGCCGTACCTGCTCAGCGCTGTGAGCGACGAGAATGACGAGATCTCCAAGAGCGCGATGCAGACGCTCGCGTTCCTGGGCACACGATACGAACAGGAGCATGGCGAAGACGTGCTCGAGATGAAACAGTACGGCGTCGATGGCAAGAACCCAGTGTACAACTACCGCAAGCGCCTTCCGCGACCATTCCTCGACCAGCGGCCGTCACTCGGCACGCGTCTGTACGTGCGTGGCCGCGCTCGCCGCTTTCTCAACCCGATCTTACGAGAGCTGGACAACTGGCAGTCCAAGACGCGCAGCCACGCCGTGCGGCTGCTCAAGAGCATCGTCGTATACTGTGAGGAGACGATCACGGTCGACGTGCACTTGCTCATCCAGACGCTACTGCGCGTGTGGCGCGAGCCTGAGATCGCCGAAGAACTCAAGATCGTCGCCGAGCTCGTCGGCCGGTTCGCGGCGCCCGACACGTACATGTCACTCATCCTTGCGCGGATCAGGGGTGACGCAGAGGTGGTCGCAGGTGGGATCGTCTCGCCTGAGCAGACAGCCACGGGCATGGAGCTGCTGGATCTGTTAATGGAGGGCTCGCTGGACAAGACGCTGCTGCCGCACGTCAATGAGATCCTGGAGACGGTCTCGACGAAGTACATCCTGGACTTTGAGAGTAGCGACGTCAAGCGTGCACTGGGGAAATTGGTGCAGCACCTCGCGAGTCTGCTTGAGCGTAAGCGTGACTCTTGTCTTTGGATCATCTCTGACTGACTTGCTAATTCGGTGGCTCATGCGGTTTGTGTTGTCTCGTGACTTGACGGCTGTGTGGCTCTAGGTCGCGGGCGTGAGGCGGTGTCGGCGTATTTCCTGCAGCATGGGCGCTTGCCCACCATGGAGCGCGTGTACAACCGCCTCTTTGAAGTGGCGCTCGTCGTCGCGCGTGCGCAGAACAGCAGCAGCGAAACTGTCGCTTGGTACGTGAATCCCACTTTCGTCATCTCTCTCGCATGCTGTCAGCACTCGGTTCTGACAAAACTCTCAACTCGATTGACTCAAAGCGCGAACGAGGCCTTGGATGCGCTGACGCGACTCGAGCCGCGTAAGAACACGACGGAGCTCTTTGACGTGCATTTTTCGAAGAGCTTCACGCACGTGACAGCTACTCTCAGTGAGATGACTGCGGTTCAATGGACGCGCAAATGCTGCGAACAGTTGCTGCTGGAAGAGCTCTTGCGGAGGACGAGTGTCGAGGCAATCTTGGTCGAGCTCCCGGTGATTCAGCAGCTCTTCCAGAACGCACTGATACTCGAGTCACCGCTATCGGTCAACGCGGCACTGACATTTGATGGAGAGCAGGGTATGAAGGGAACGCTTGCAGACGGCACGAAAGTCCAGACGCGTGGTGGCGCATTGGAGCGCAAGGCCGCATACACCGACCTCCTTCAAGCACTCCTTGCGCGCATGGAGAGGCACAGCGAATGCGACAGCTCAGCACCCGCGCAGTCAAGTGATGTGCTTCAGACTCTTCAAGCGCTCCTGCTAACGTCACAAGCGGCAGCGGCATGAGCCCAAGCCAGTTCTTCAAGTGGCCCACGCGTCCATGCATCCATCCGTGTGGCAGCACCCTGCACCTGGCATCGCGAGCCATACAACAATGTAGCTCGTCAAGGCATCAAGCAGCTAGCAATCGCGCGAACAGAGAAAGAAAAACAAAAGGGAAAAATCGATTGTGCCATCACGCCACCACCAATACAAAATCGAGTTGCGTTACCTCATGTGCACGTCACTATAATAACCTTCGAGAACTGGTAGTTGCTGACGCCTACTGGTCCTTCTTGGCTTCCTTTGCTGCCTCTCCGTCATGTCCTGCGACTGGCGCAGCGGCGGCAGCCGTCTTCTGCTGCTTGAGCCACTTGCTGCGCACCACGAGGCTCCAGAGGAAGCAGGGCAGGAAGGGCAGGAGCGTGATGAAGAAGCCCTCGACCTGCGGCGTGACGAAGTGCAGACCCAGCAGCAGCAGGCAAAGCGCGCTGAAGAAGCCGTAGATACCTGAGACGAAGTTGTAGTTGATGGACTCGGACGGCTCGAAGATACTGCTCATGGTCGCTTGTCTTGCGCTCTGTGCGTCGTCTGTGTAGCTCTTTGTGGCTTGCTTGTTATGTGTGAAAATGACGGGGAAATACCGCCACCATGGAAAACTATTGTCAGTCGCTGGAATAGAGGACTCATCTACCCTTCATATTCATTTCTTTCCAGTTTCGAAGGGACATGCTTAACAGAATTAACCAGCGAAGCAAACCTGTTCTAAACAGTGAAACGAAAGCGAGTTGGACCAGCACGAACACTGGCAGCGCCATCTTGAAACGACGCTGCTCAAGACAAACATGGTGATGGCGCGCTCGGCTCCATGGCGAGGGCGGTGGCTGCTAACGCTACTGCTACTGCTCTGGCCTACGGTCGCTGCGGACGTGTACGTTCTCTTTTCATTGCACGCGTCTGGCTTGTCACTTTGATACTCATGCTGCTGTTACTACTTGCTGACGACAGGCCGATCGCGCGGAACCTTTTGTACCACGTCGTCCCGGGCACGGAAGAGGTGATCACGTTCAAGGGCTTCAACCGCGACGGCACCTCGGTAGGTAGCCGCATAGATATATGATTACTGTTGTTGTATTAGCGCGCAGTGTTGCGTCTATTGACATTGATAACGCTGGGTCTTTGTGCAGCTCACGGCGACGATCACGTCGCTGCCGCAGAACGGGCAGCTCTACCAGCTCTCACAGGTCTTCAGCTCCTACGGGTCTGTATGAAGCTACTGACAGCTATGATTATAGCTTGCAGTGATCACCTTCAGGGGCTAACGAACTGTGTACGACCTTCCAATGCTGTTTCTACGATCGGCAATGCAGCTACGATCCAAAGAAAGCCGCGACGCCGATCACGACCGTGCCTGCGGCTGTCACAGGCTCCAAGAACCGCGTCATCTTCGTGCGCTCGATCTATGGCGGGCCACCGCTTCACTCCAAAGTACGTAGAGCACACATGCGCTGTCAGTGGTAGCCTGACCAGACTACTGACTGGCTAATGGTTCTAACAGTACGCCGAGTTCCGCTACACGATGACGAATGGCGTCGACACGTCGCAGGAGGCGCTGATCACGGTCACGACCACCGAATCGCTCGTAACCAGCACGTTCGACCGCGACGCCGAGAACTGGCGCATCGTGTCGAACGGCAACGGCGCTTCACCGACCTTTCAGCCGATCTCGCGCGGCCGGCTGCTGAGCTACTACGTCTACGGCCTGGACGCCGTGATCCACCGCAAGAGCGACGGCTCGGGCGACGACGCGATGCTTTGGTACTTTAGCGCGCCGGATAAGTTCCTTGGCAACCAGTGGGCCGCGTACGGCGGCAGCCTCGACTTTGTGCTCTCGTCCGCCGAGGGCAGCTTCGACCAGGCGAACCTAAACCTGCTGGGCCGCGGCAACCTCGCCCTGCTCGAGTGCAGTACGTGCAACCTGAACACCGGCATCACGCTCGCTATGCCGCTGAGCCTCACGTTCTCGTACGACGGTACGACGACGCAGTTCCGGCTGCCGCTCAGCGAGCTCGCCGGGTGGCTCAAGGACCCGAAGAACGTCATTCTGCCCTGGACGCAGCCCACGCAGTGCGAGTTCGTGAGCGTGCTCTCGGCGCTCACGTCGCTCAAGATCTTGGGCGACTTCACGCGCGGCTACGAGAGCGTGGCGCTCGACACGGTCGCGTTTAGGCACGGACCGGGCAAACCTCTGCGATGCTATACGAATAGCGTATAGAAAGAGAGATAGCAGAGACCAGCAACTTGGAGAGATAGTCTCGATACAACACGGATATACTTACTCTTGAGCCTAGGTCTTGCTATTCAGGCGTCGCCCTATTGGATCCTCACTCAGCGTGCAGACGAAGGCGGTGGCGGCAGGTCGGCGGGGCTCGGAAAGAGGAACTCGGACTGGATCGGGTAGTGGTCCGACGGGTACCGTCCGTTGCGCGCCTCGGTGATCACCTCGGTGGTTAGTACGCTCATCTGCGGCCGGTAGAAGATCCAGTCGATGTGGTTGGCCGCGACCACGGCGCCGCGCTCACCGTCGTTGTCTACTCCCGCCCAGCCGTGGTACGTGTACGAGACCGAGCCGATCTTGGTCTGGGACTCGGGCCACGCCTCGAGCAGCTTGGGGCCACCACTCTCCGTCGTGAAGTAGCTGTACGTCTCCGTGTGGCGGTACGTGTTGAAGTCACCGACGAGGAACAGCGGGGCCGTGCTGCCCGCGATCTCCTTGATGCGGCGCCAGAGCAAGCGCGAGCCCTGGGCACGAGAGTTGGGGCCCACGTGGTCCAGCTGCGTGTTGAAGAAGAAGAGCTCCTGCCGCGTGGCGCGGACACGGAACTTGCCCCACGTTACGAGCCGCACGCACGCGGCGTCCCAGCCCTTCGTGCCGAACGAGTCCGGGGTCTCCGAGAGCCAGAAGTCGCCGTCGTCGAGCTTCTCGAGCACGCTCGTGTCGTAGAAGATCTGCTCGAACTCGCCGTTCTCCTCGCGCTCGACGCCGAAGCGCGCGTATGGGTGCTCGAGCAGCGCCGCGAGCTCCGCGAGCTGGTCCTTGAGCCCCTCCTGCGTTCCCATGAGCACGGGATGGTACCGATTGATGATCTCAGCGACGTGGTCCTTGCGGTACCGCCAGCTGTTCCATCCGTCGTTGCCACCAGCGAAGCGCAGGTTGAACGTCATCACTTTGAAGTTCATGGGCGTCGTGGACAGCTGTGGCGTAGCGCCTTTCAGTCGCGGCTTGGCCTTCAGCGCTGGACCCGCAGCAGCATTCCCATTGTCGCCACCAGAGAGCGCGGCCGCAGCAGCGGCGGCTTGCGTGTCGATCGAGAGCGGGGCTCCACCGCCATTACCACCACCACCGCCGGGCATGCCCTGCCAGAAGAGGAAGAGCGCAAAGCACACGAGCGTGCCAACCACGACGAAGAAGCGGTCCTGCTTGGACTGCGGCGGTCGCGCGCGCTTGTAGTCCGCATGGCGGTACGGGTTGCGCGGCGTCCCGCTGCTCGGGAAGAACGAGTCGAAGCCGTTCATGAAGGCAGGTCTCGTGCTCGTGGATCGATCGGATCGCTATTGCGCCACGCGTTTGACTTGCGAGTGCCTTGAGCTCTTCGTGTGCAGGCAACAAGTCAGATTCAACCTCCTTAAACCAATCCAATATTCGTACTTAGTACATAAACGCCACTTTGTATGCCGTTGTTTATTACAAATAGCCATACTTTATCCACTACTATTTGAAGGCGGAGCGTTTTTCAAACCAAAGGCAACTCATCGACTGGCGTGGCTAAAGCAATCCAAATCGAAGCAATAGGGAGAAATGGTGACGATGTCGGCCGAGTCCGCGGCGGCGCAGCACGCGCTGGAGGCCCTGGAGGCGCGCGCCATCCGCGAGAAGCAGCGCGTGACTTACAGCTCTTCGCTGGGCTCCGCGTCCTTCTTCGCGTTCGTCGTGCTGTACTTCGCGCTGCCGTCGCCCTGGAAAGTGCTCAACGGCGAGTGGAGCAGCAGCATCCTGCCGAGTCTGTTGGCGCTGGGCGGTACGAGAGAGAGAGAGCGATAGGCATTTGCTGTTGTGTAGCTTATGCTGGTGTACTGTGTGTGATGAAGTGTTTCTAATCATCGATTGTCTGTGTGTGTGTCCTGTGTGGATATTGTAGCGCAGGGCGTGTGGGTGCTTTCTGGGATCCTCGCGCTCAAGTGCGCGCAGGTGCAGGGCGAGGAGCTTCTGCGCGAGCTCAACGATAAGGTACACGACGCATTGCACAGGTGATCTATGCTCTCCATTGTGATGTGGCAGTAATGCTGACCGTGGAGTCTTGCTATTGTGTGTCATGATGCTGTGGATGGATGTGCGATTCGTTTAGTACTTAGGACTCGGAAAGCGCGCGCCAGCTAGTCCTGAACCAGTGGATCGCGCAGCAGCCTGTACGTGTCGCGATTTTTATGAACCACCACGTGAAAGCTACTCTGTAACAGTCACAGTGCATCTATCTATCCATGCATTCTGCGCGATATGCTCACATGATTGTTGTTTTGTCTTGATGCACACAGTGCAAGAGGTGATGAACCTGAAGAACTTGCGCTCAATCTCGCCATCGACCAAGAAGAGCTCGACTTCGCAATCTGAATCGATCAAGCAGCGCTCGTTCTTTGACCCGGCGCCCGTGAAGACTATGGAGGACGGCAAGGCGTACCTGCGCAAGCTCCAGCAGGCGCAGAAGAAGCGCGAGGACGAGGAATCGCACATCCAGCCGTCGACGTTTGGTGTCGGCGCGACGTTCCAGAACGACGGCTTTGGCATCTACGGCAACGCGTCCATGGTGCCGCGCGTGTACCAGGCCTCAGGCTTCGACCCGTACATCCAGGAGAGCACCAAGAGTCAGGAGGAGGATGCGCTGCAGACGTCGTCGAACCCGCACGTCGCGTGGCGCCAGCTCGAAGAATGGGGGCTCGCAATGTTCATGCACCTGTACTCGCGCAATATTCGCCGCCTGCTCGCGTGTCACGTCAAGGACGTCGTCGAGGCGTTCATCCAGAACGCGACCGAGCTCAACGAGTGTGGCGTCATGGCCGACGTGCTGCTGCGCCGCATGCCGTCGCAGGCGCTACTCTGTCCACCGGGTCAGGCGAACCAGATGACGAACGTCTCGCTCTCAGACATGCTCAGCGGCCTCACCAAGAGCCCGCTGTTTGTGTCCAAGACGCGCAGCGTCAACCTCTTTGAAGAGCACACGACGGTGAGTTTTGTCTTGAATGGGTGAAAATTAGTGGTGAAGACCGGGAGAATTGCTAACACTGTGATTTGCAACATCTGTAGTTTGACAAGTACCTGAACGTGGGCGACCCGAACAGCACCGAGTATTCATCGCTCGAGCGCCAGCAGTACGTGCTCGAGCGCCTGATCATGCTCTCGAAGGACCGCAGCCTCGACCGCTACCGCTGGAACAAGGGCTCGACGTGGAAAGGTGCGGCCAGCATAACTGGTGTGGCTTGGCTTTGAAGTCTTTCGATTGCTGATTCCGGTTTTCTATTGCTGATTCTAATAGGCAAGGAGTGGTCGGAGAGCCTGCCGTCGGACGCCGAGGTCCTTATGAACGTCTTCTGCTGCATGATGGACAACATGCTCCCCGCGGACAGCGAGCGCGACCGGCCGTTCTGGAAGTCGTACTTCCTGGGCAAAGGCCCGCGCCGCCCGTTCACGCCGAGCATCCGCAGCCGCCTCTTTGTCGTGCGCACAGTCGGACGACCTCCGCACTTCAAGATCCTCGCGCGCGCGAACGTGCGTGAGATCGTGCCGGTGAGTACCCGCAATATATGGATCAGCATCGTGTGTGTTATATGCGCCACCTTGTAGCCCGACATTACTTTGTGGACTGACAATCTCAACCCTGGTTGTTTGCTGTTTGCAGGGTGAGGACAACCTTTTCCACGCGATCGTGGTCTTCCTCCACGCGGTGAAGAAGATGAAAGCGGTGCGTGGCCAGTCTATGAATGTGCTTCACCATCCACAACATTGTTTGCTGACTCGTTTTGCGCCTTTTGGTTGTAAATGACAGGGCTACCTCGAGAGCATCAATCTCCACCGCATCATCGAGCAGGTCTTCGATGTCGCCAAGTAGACACACACAAACACAGGAACAATACAGACATCCTTTAACAAGGTGCATTTGTACTCTTTCTCTATGCCTTCTTATTTGCTGTTGTGTTTTTTCTCTCTCTTTGTCGCTCTATCAGGTGGCTTCAACCAACTGCTCCTGTCTGACGTCACTTCGCGCACCTCCACCGCTGCCGCCTTTGCAGTCTTTCTCGTGGGCTTTGAGGTTCTCCTTGGTTTTGAACGTCTTCGGATCGATTGGCGAGCAGAGCCTGCATACGTACGGTCGAGCGAGTTGGTGCCGTCGCTGCCAGTGGCGCTTGAGCGTCTGCAGGTTCTTGAGTGGCTTTCGGTTCTTCTCAGCGTACTCGCAGTCCGTCTCGGGACAGTACTTGGGACCGACTGGCATCGGCTCCTGCGTGCGAGTGACGTCAGCGAGGACCGCATCTGGATGCTGCTTGGCGTGAAACGAGAGCTGGAAGAAGTTGGCGAAGCGCTGGTAGCAGACGAAGCACTGGAAGGGCTTCATGCCGTCCATGAGGAACAGCACGGGCGCGACCATGGGTGGCGCGGTGGCTGTCTGGGCTCTCGATACTGAAGCTGCGCTTGTACTTGACGATGACGGTGCGGGTCGCTTCTTCGCCTTGCGCTTCAGCTTCTGTAGCTCGGCTTGGAGCTCTGCGATCTGCGTCTGCTGCGTCTGGATCTTCGCGTGCAGGTAGAGCGTGTCGTTTGCGATCGGCGGTAGTGCCGGTGGACTCGCAGCCCCATTACGATGGTGCTGCTGTGTGATAGGCTGCAGAACGGGGCTTTGTCGAGTATCATGGGCTGACGAGCGGTGGAGCATAAGTGAATCGCTGGTTAGAGGAAGCTGAGCAAGGCTTCGAGTGGTGGTACTCGCGTCAATTGCACCTCTCCGAGTGGACGTGTGGCCCGCAATGTGGAACCGCAGCGCCGCGCGAGATGAGTAGCGCTTCTCGCAGCCTGGCTGCGAACAGCTGTACGGTCTCTCGCCCGAATGCACGCGCTGGTGGTCATGCAACGTGGACAAGCGCGCAAAACTTTTGCCACACAGCTCGCAGCTCAAACTCTTCTCACCCGTGTGCACGAACGTGTGGTCGCGCAGGTGTGCGTTGTCCGTGAACGATTTGCCGCAGCCCGGGTGCATGCAGAGGAAGTTGCGCAGGCGAAAGGCCGTCCTCTTGCGCTTCTTCGCGGGCGGAGCAGCCGTTTCCTGCTGCTGCTGCTGCTGTTGGTCATCGGAGCTCAAGAAGATCTGTGCAGATGACGGTGTCGCTACTTGGGCGGAGATGGCTGCCAGTAAGGGAGATGTCTCGTCGCCTCGGAGCTCAAAGTGCGAGAGTCTGCGCATTCGAAGCTGCTGCTGCTGCTGTTGCCGATGGTGGCTGATGGAGCTGTTTGTAGCAGCGTCACTGGGGAAGCGATAGCTCTCGTAGCCTCGGCCTCGGAGAGGCGTGTCTGACTGATGATGATGATGACGCTCGTGGTGATTGGCTTGATCATGCTGGCTATGCTGTTGATGGTGCTGCTGGTGACTATATGAGGATGATACTGCCGATGGGAGCAGTGGCGTAGACGGCTGCGCGTGTAATTGCGAGAGTAGCGGCGCGGTGGTGAACCACTGCGGCGTCTGTCGCTCTCGTGGCACTCCAAGACGCAGTGGGTAGTTGCTGCCTGAATTAAGACCGCTCGGGTATGGCGACTCAGCTCCTACACACGTCACATGCATAAACCATTACAATAGAACTTCAGTAAGTCAATCGCAGCAACGAGGAGGAGACGATACACACAAGCACCACCGTGTGTCTCTACTACACTGGTTAAAGAGAAAGAACTCCCGTTTCACTGCTTACTCACCGTGGTGGTTCTGCTGCATTTGGTTTGGAAACGACGCCAGCAGTACCGGCGTCATGGGAATCGCTCGCTCTCGCGCGTCGTGAGCTGAGGCAGCGCCAGACAGCTGAACGGAGGAGGAGTGACGAACTTCGCCTGTATGACTACTGTTGTTGCTGTTGCTGTTGTTGCCAGTGGTGGCGTTAAAGCGCAAAAGCGACAGCGACGACGGCGGCGCGGCCGCATGCTCATGCTCGTTGTCCATGGCTTCGCTTATGATGACACGTCGTTTTTGGTTTGCTCGCCACAATGGCTTTTCCTAACCGTTGAGTAGGACACATGATTGGCTGAAAATGTGTATATTGTTTCTAGGTTCGCATATTTTGGTTCGCAGGACGGACTTGTAGTTTCTATGAATGTAGGTAAACACGAAACGACCTAAAACTCGAGGTCCTTGAGCTCTCCCCACTTGGTGATGTAGAGACACGAGCGCGGCGAGATGATGTTGCCCTCTTGGCACTGGCTGAACACCTGCTCATGTAGCACATGCATACGTCAGACATGAAGATATGACTCATAGGTATCTTCATAGGCTCTAGCACGCACCGGGCAGACGCCGCAGGGGGTCTCGGACAGGAAGTTAAACGTCGAGATCTCGTGCGAGACCTTGTACTTCGTCTCGTGGCTCGCCTGGAAACATCACCAGCACAAACAGCATGTTAGTCCGACCCACATAGCAGCAACTGGACACGGACAATACGCTGCATGAGGACTGTACTCCTGGGGTGAGCCGCACAGCGCGCACTTCCTCCACGCGGCCGTCGTACATGAGCGTCTGGATGATCGAGCGGATCTCCTCAGGGCCTAGTGCCACTTTCGAGATGCCCGACGCGTGCACTTTGTCTGTGATCGCGTTCAACGTACTCGTTCCCTAATGAAATGCAAGTTCCCGCAGATAGTCAGGATCAGGCGTGTACATTCACACAAAGAACACTATGTATCGACAGTAAACGTACCGAGGCCTTGATCACTTCGTAGACAAAGGTGCTGAGCGTGTCAATAAATACGTGGTCGAACTCCTGCTCGTTGTACCACGGACCGCCTGTGATCTCCGCCGATGGCACTGCAAGAACACGTCCAACGTAAGGCTACGAGCTTCACACAAAAAGAGCCAACGCCATCCAAGTCTCATAGGAATGCGTACCCAGGTCGAAGAGCATGTAGAGCTTCTTGTTCTTGCTGCTGATCGACTTGACCGACTTGACGAGCCGCCGCGTCTCAAGCAGCCGCAGCGTCTTGGTCACGATCTGCTGCGGGATGTTAGTGTGGGTCTTGATGTCGCGCGTCCAGATGCCCTTGTTGCCCGCGCGCTCGATCTCCTGCAGCACGAGGCGCTGCTCCAGGCTGCACAACCATACAATTAGACAGTCAGGTAAATGGCATAACCATCGTCGGAATGCTCGCAATGGACGTACGTGAGGCCACGGATGCGCTCGGCTTCCTCAGCGCCGATCACGCCGTACGAGAGCACGTTGCCTTTCTGGAAGATCTTGATCTTGCCCTATACATACCCACAGCACAAACGATGTGTCAACCCACGTGCCATACAGCGCACTCGCCAGAGATCAAAAGAACGCACCTCGCTCATGAGCACGTTGAGCACGCTCGGGAGCTTCTCATACTCGCCCTGGTTCTCGCTCTGGAAGTACTCGCGCACCTCGGCGTCTGTCACGGGCTCGCGGTAGTTGCGCAGCAGTGCGAGGAACTTGTGCATGAGCGCCTGCACGGCGCCGCTCTCGCTCGCCATCTCGTCCTCAGTCGTTCGTTATCGATGGTGTCTGATGGCTCATGGATGGTGCGATGCGGTGACTCTTTTGTTCACTAAATGACTTGAGTACAGTATGGGTATGTTTACATTTTTGTCGGAAAATGTACTTTGCGCGAAAGTAAATATTTTTCGTCTTAATTTTTTTTATGTAAAAAGTCTTTTGTAATTGTAAAAGAAAAAAATGTACTCATTAAAACACTTTGTTTAAAAATCCTGACGAACCGCGTCAAAAGCATACCGAAATCATAATGATTTGGCATAATTCGTCATGATTTTGTTGTCAAAACACACAAAATAAAAAAGCACTGGTTCGAACCGGCGCAAGGAAGGCCAGTCAAAAAGCAAGCCAAGCGACGAGCAGAGTCAATCGACGAAGGAAGCCTAGCAAGCCATGAAGTTTGCCTACGAAGTGCGTCCGCCGTAGCCCTGCCTGCTCGTGTATGGCTGTGTGGGTGTATAGCCTACTGACTTTTGTACTGCTGCTGTCTGTATGTGTGCGCGTGCAGTTCCAGCACCTTTGCGGCACGGTGTACACGCAGGGCAATGTGCTCTTCACGCCCGACGGCAACAGTGTGCTGAGCCCCGTGGGCAACCGCATCACCAAGTTCGACCTCATCAAGTACGTTCATCGTGCCATGCATTGCTCTATAGCCTGTATGCATGTGTCTATGAACTTTATGCGTCCTGCTAGGTGGCTAACGGCGTTGCGTCATGTGCTATCGTCATTGCGTTGTTCCGTTACGATAGCCACACGTCCAAGACGTTCGCGTTCGAGGGCCGCAAGAACGTGGACCGCATCGCGGTCTCGCACGACTCGCGCCTGATGCTCGCGGTGGACGAAGAGGGTCGCTGCCTGCTCGTGAACCTGCGCAAGGGCGTCGTGCTCTACCGGTTCAACTTCAAGAAGCGCGTGCGCGCGCTCACGTTCAGCCCGGACGACAAGTACATCGCGGTCTCGCACGGCAACAAGGTGCAGCTCTGGCACACGCCCGCACTGCGCCGCGACTTCGCGCCCTTCGCGCTGCACCGCACGTACGGTGGGCACTACGCGGACGTGATCTCGATCGAGTGGTCGCACGACTCGAACTTCTTCGTGACCGGCTCAGAGGACCTCTCGGCGCGCATCTTCTCCGTGAACCCGTACACCGACTTCCACCCGGTGACGCTCGCTGGCCACCGCGACCACGTCGTCGGCGCGTTCTTCTCGGCCGACGACAGCGAAGTGTACACTGTGGGCCGCGACGGCGGCGCGTTCCTGTGGACGTACATGTCGCCTGACACGGAGACTGGCGGCCGCACGTCGGGCGACGAGAGCGACGATCAGGGTATGGTTGAGAAGAGCGAGCCGGTGCCGGCGATCGCCAAAGCGCTCAAGTGGTTCACGAAGAAGAAGCACGTGTTCAAGATGGACTATGCCAAGGTGCTCTGCTGCACGTTCCAGGCGGCGTCGAGTCTGCTCGTCGTGGGCTTCAGCAACGGTACATTCGGGCTCTACGAGACGCCCGCGTTCAACAATATCCACACGCTGAGCATCTCGCAGAACGAGATCGAGACTGTGGCCGTGAACGCCACGGGTGAGTGGCTCGCGTTCGCGTCCAAGAAGCTCGGCCAGCTGCTCGTGTGGGAGTGGCGCTCCGAGACCTACGTGCTCAAGCAGCAGGGCCACTACTTTGACCTGAACGTGGTCGACTACTCGCCCGACGGCCGCATCATCGCGACCGGTGCAGACGACGCGAAGCTCAAGCTCTGGGACACGACGAGCGGCTTCTGTTATGTGACGTTCAGTGAGCACGAGGCACCCGTGACGGGCGTCAAGTTCACGGCCAACGGCCAGGCGGTCGTGAGCTGCTCGCTGGACGGCACGGTGCGCGCCTTCGACCTGAACCGTTACAAGAACTTCCGCGTGATGACGACGCCTGAGCCTGTGCAGTTCATCTCGCTCGCGCTCGACCTTTCGGGTCAGATCGTGTGCGCCGGCACGCTCGACCCATTCAACATCTACGTCTGGTCGCTGCAGACGGGCCGCCTCACGGACGTGCTGAGCGGTCACACGGGGCCGGTGACGTCGCTGGCGTTCTCGCCGTCCGTGTCGGCCGAGCCGATCCTGGCCTCGGGCTCCTGGGATCACACGGTGCGGCTCTGGAACGTGTACCAGAACAAGAGCCTGATCGAGCCGCTGGCGCACTCGACGGACGTGCTCGCGGTGGCGTTCCGTCCGGACGGCAAGCAGCTCTGCTCGGCCACACTCAACGGGTACCTGAACATCTGGGACGCCAAGGAGGGCGAGGTCGTGGCCTCGATCGACGGCCTGCGCGACATCGCCGGCGGCCGACGCGATGGCGACAAGATCTCGGCCGCGAACAACGCCATCTCCAAGCACTTCACGAGCGTCTGCTACTCGGCCGACGGCGCCTGCGTGCTTGCGAGCGGTCGGTCCAAGTTCGTCTGCATCTACGAGACGTCGCAGCAGATGTTGCTCAAGAAGTTCCAGATCTCGCACAACCGATCGCTCGACGGCGTGCTCGACTTTCTCAACAGCGCGCAGATGACCAAGGCGGGTCTGAGCAAGTCGGAGCTCGACGCGCATTTGATTGAGAATGGTAAGGGCGCGGGCGACGAGCTCGTGGGTGCCGCGCGCGCCGTGGACCCGGGCAGCCGCCGCAAGAACCTCGAGGTGCTCTCCAAGGCCGTGGTGTTCTCGCCCACGGGCCGGTCTTGGGCCGCGGCCACGACCGAGGGCCTGCTCATCTACGCGCTCGACGAGACGCTGACGTTCGACCCGTTCGAGCTGGACGAGGACATCACGCCCGAGACCATCAAGCGCACGCTCAAGCGCGCTGAATTTACCAAGGCGCTGCTCATGTCGCTGCACCTGAACGAGGAGGCGCTCATCGAGGCGTGCGTCGAGGGCGTGCCGACCGAGAGCATCGCGCTGGTCGCGCAGGCGCTCAAGGACGTGTACCTCAAGCGGTTGATGCAGCTGCTCGCCAAGCGCATCGACAAGAGCCCGCACCTCGAGTTCTACCTGCAGTGGAGTCTTGCGGTGCTCAACGCGCACGGTGCCAAGCTGCGTGACGACCCAAGCGACTTCCTCACTACCTTCCGCGCGCTGCAGAAGAGCATCGCGCACCACCTCAGCGACCTCGCGAAGATGTACGTCCGTGTGTGTTTGTTGGCTTGCTCCTACTGCTGTTCATTCTCCATACTAACTCACCCATGTGTCTCTGTGTTTCTTCTAATGCTCTCTCTTTCTACAGCTGCGACGACAACCAGTTCTCGCTCAGCTATCTAAAGAACCTGCACAAGCTGCAAGCCAAGTAGAGCCGTGTAGGCTTCATCTTGCTTCGTCTGTCAAAGCAGCGCCTGTGCTTTCACTCATATTTCAATAAATAGACCCCTGCGTGTTCTTTTCTCCATCATCACATGGTCTTGTTTGCTCTCTACTTTCACGGCATCTTGGTGCTGCTGGTGGTTCGTTCCCAGACGTGGATGGCTTTGCTGGAGCTCGCGACCACGATCGGCTTCTCTGGGTGGTGGTCCACGGCGATGACAGGCAGCCCCGCGTCCGTCTTGAGCTCCTCGACGAGCTGCGCGCTCTGCACGTCCCACAGGCATACGCGACCATCCTCCGAGCCACAGAGCAGCAGTGGTGCACTGATGCTTGTACTCGTACTGCTCACGTACGGCTTCCCGAAGGCCGCGACAGCACAGAAACGTTTGTTCACGTGGCCCGTGTACGTCTTGAGGCAGCGCTCCTGCGCGTAGTCCCAGAGTCGCACAGTGCTGTCGAGCGTACCAAAGAGTGCGAACTTGCTGTTGGGCGTGAACTGCGCGTGCGTGAGCGGCACGCTTGGCTCCGTGATGATCGTGCGCAGGCACTCGCGCGTCGCGACGTCCCAGATGCGCGCGAGCCCGTCATAGCTCGCCGTGATGAGCAGCGTGCCGTCGTGGTTAAAGCGCGCGCTCACGATCGGCTCGTGGTGCGCCGAGAGCACAGCCACGGAACGGCCTGTGCGCACGTCCCAGAAGCGCACGGTTTCGTCGAAGGACGCCGTGACAATGAGCGAGCCCTGTGGGTTGAACTGCGCCGAGAACACGAAGCTCGCGTGGCCCTCGTTACTCTCGTGCAGCGACTCGCCAGCGTCCACCGCGATGCCGTGCGCGTTGAACGCGCTCATGGAGCTGCTCGTGCGTCCGAGCGTCGAGAGCGTCTTGCTGTACTCGACGTCCCAGATGCGCGCGGTCTTGTCGTCAGACGCCGACACGAGGTAGTAGCCGTCGTGCGACCACGACGCGTCGTTCACACCCTCTTCGTGGCCGTAGAGCGCGGCTTGCGGCGTCGCGAGCGCCACGGGTGGCTGTGACGACCCATTGACAGCGCTAGCGTCAGCGCCAGTGGCGGCAGCGTCGGACTTGCGCTTGAGGAGCTCCGACGTTGCCCACACTTTGACGGACCTGTCGGCCGCTACAAGACACGCAACAGAACGAGAGACAGAGGCGCACATTAACACACGCACAGTTAACCAGCTGATAAACGCATCGACATACGCACAGGCGCTAGCGATGAGGTCCCCAGAGCGCGAGAACTTGAGGCTCGAGATCGGCTTGGCGTGCGCGTCCAGCGCCGCGCGCGGCTCCCATTGCGTCGTCGTCACCATTTTTGTGCTTTCGAGGTCTCGAATTTCCACTCTTGCATATGCTTTGCTGCATACCAACCACAAATTTAAATTCAGTGCGCCACAAAAAGAGGTACCTTTGAACCGTTTATGTCCATTGTAAAAGAGAAAATGAGGATAAGTCTGGATAGAGAATTGCTATTTCTGTGTAATGGCCCGTTTGGGACCAAAAGGGTGGGCGACATCAAACAACACTTGCGCCCACTATTTCTCGAAAGGGTCAAAACCTCCATTTTGCACCTGAAAACAACAGAAAATCACGAGATTTTGACATTTCGAGAAATATAGTGGGCGCAAGTGTTGTTTGATGCTGCTAACCCTGCGTTTTGCCACTCTCCGATTTTTTTCATACCAGTTTCAAGTATCTATAATCGAAAGCTATTCGCATGTCGGTAATTAATATTATCGCGTTCTTTGACAGCACTCAGAAGAAGAGCAAAAGACTATTCCAAACTATCGGAATCCAAGTTTATACGAAGGCCAAGTCATTTTTAAAAGAGGCTGATGACACACGAATAAATGGTGTCAATAGCATATGCAAGCCTTATTTACTATTGACACGGTTATTCTCAGTTTAGGATTTGCCTTTCAATGTATCGGAAACCATATTAATACTGAAAGTCAAACACTTTGCCGTTGGCAAAATCTGAGTCTGCTTAGTAGTCAAAAACGAGCTGCACTGGTGAGCTGGTAGTCAAATCAAGGGACATTGTCCACAGGATCAACAGCCTCGCCGACACCTTCGGTCAAGGACAAGCTTGCATGATGGACCAACCACGCATGATATGAAGACACGTACGAGATAGTGACGACCAAGGTGGTGGCGTGTATTGTATTCTTAATTCACAGGCATTGATGTATCAGTAATTGCATGATAAAGAGAGTTCTCGGATAGGTTTGACTCCGCACAATTGATCTCGGAAGAACGAAAGTTATTAGATAGATAGGTTTGTATCGTCACTGAACTCCCAAGGTTGATGGCGTGTATGAAGTGCGTAAATGGTGCCCTGGCACAGTCAAGCACGCGACCAAAGCACCAGCAATCGAATCGAAAGATCAGAAGTAAAAAGCGTGATTCTGCTCAACGCACGGATTACACGACGCCACGCGGTGATGCCGCTTGTCTCCGCACTCATACAAGAGGTGTCAGAATATAAAGCTATTCATCAATTCTTTCGACGATCAAATGCAACAAACGATACAAACACAGCCAGTCATGCAGACACACACAACATATGCACCCATGCAGATGGTAGAAGGAGTTCCTCAGCAAACAGCCATTTGTATCCTCAGAAGCGTCTCCCCATTTTGGGTAAGACTCGGACGGTAATTCCAAATCAAAGATTAGGAGATCACTGGAACTCCATTGCAAAACGCGGCGACCCACATGCACACACACATATGCACACACTAGTTCGGCAACGACAGTCGACGCGAGTTCGCGGGAATGCATCGAACGTCAGCGCTGTGGTAAATGCTACAGTTGATGTGGAAGCTGTTGCTGATGGAGCTGCTGGTTCGTGCGCCGGCGATGCTTTAGCGAATGGTGAACGAAGAGCGCGTCTGCCGCGTTGTCTCGGGAGCTCTTCGCCAGCGATAACGAACGACTGGTTGGACGCTCGGAAATGGCAGAGCCCAACCTGCGTAATTACGCACGCGATCATGCAAGCGTAAAAAGACATTTGATGGGAAACAAATGGACAACGAATAAATTTGAGCTAGACGACTACTATTGCTATTTTAGTAAAAACTGCAGCATAGTATGCGTTTTTGCAGTTTTTGGGACACCATATCTGTGAATGAAGCTTGTCAGATTGGCTTCAATCGACCTGAAGCCATCCACACACCAGCCCGCCTGGGACATGATGAGCATCACAGGCAAAACGAACAGCATATTCGCCATCGCACCGAGCTGCATGTTACAGTAACGAGCGACAAGAAGGTCTTTCAGACGGGCCCTCTGCTTACTATGTAGTGCGAAAAGCTCTATGGCGCATGCGACCCAGGTCATCGTCATCATTTCAAGGGGACATTTGATGCTCACGCTCGCCTCCAACCGCAGAGCAAGGTTGATGGATCTATGAGACGTGTCCACTGGCGAGAGTCTCATCAGGTGATGGCGACCGCGCTCATCAAGCCAGTCATCCCGTCGTCTGTCAGTTAATCAAAGTCCAGACCCACAAGCGGAGCTGCGAGACAAGCGAGCTCTGCTTAGTGATGATGCATGGCCCTGCGATATGTCAGGGCTCTGGCCCCACGAAGAGTTCTTGGAAGGGAGCGTCAACTCGGACAACCGGACGACGGCCGGTGGTCGGCCTGGCTGCTACTTGGAAAGTTCGGACAACCAGAAAACGTTGTTCTCAACCACAAATTTTGACTTTTGAGCTCTTGACAAATCCAAAAGAGAAGCCATAGAGAAATCAGTCAGTTGAAGTAAAACGCGTGGATCCAACCGCCGCCTACCTGATTCACAAACTAAGAATACGCTGTAGCTCGCATGAAAGCAGCGTTCAATAAGAGATCGCGGACAGGACTCATCCATGTGCAAGTAGTGGATCCTCCATGTGAGGTGGTCACAGCCAACGACACGCTCTTTTGAGGGCTGCTTGAATCGAGAGATCGTCGTACTCATTCGTTCTGCAAGAGAAGGAAATGAAGGAAATGCGATCCAGAAAGCGTTCTCTTCCACCAAATCAAGAACAACGAGAAAGAAGCGTGAGACTCGCATCAATTGGAGCCTCACAAGTCAGTTGTGCAGCCATCTCGTGACGGCTCACTTTGCCAAATCGAAACTCTCACAAGAACTTATAGGTGGATTGGATATCGGATACACGCACTACTGCTTCAAACGGTCCGAGAGGTACTCTTGTGTGCATGCGTAAGCCTCTCGTTTGCTTTTCAAGGTGTCGGTCCTGTTGGACAGGCAGCTCACAGTCAGAACGGGACCCACCAATGGAGCAATCATCAAAGATCGTGACGCACTGTCGTGGCGCGTTCTTCAGGTTCGCGGAGTGATGGTCGGTCAAATGCACAATCAGCTCGGATCCAGCAACACTGCCGTTTGGCTCAGCTTTTAGTGTTGTAGTTCACATGTCTCCGATTGCAGTTGTCCTTAGAGGGGCATAAATCACATTCACTCTTCGATTAAGTCGTTTTTGAAATAACTTGATCCATTACTGAACTGCAAAGTTGTTGATGTTCACTTCGTTTTCTCAAAATGTACTGAGTTTGGAAAGTGTCCCTGTCGCCCCGCAGTAATTCACCACAATCTTGGGTTCCTTGTCGTGCTGTCGTAACGTGGTTGTATCTGATTGCGTCACTCATCAACTCCTGAATATTAATATACCTTTATAAATAGAATACAATATTTTACAGAGGTGCTCAAAGTTACGGATTCGTAGCTTATATGCTCTTTTCTATCCTCTACTAATTAGATACCTCTTCGAAACTATATATGGAAGATGTTCATTAAACAAGCGCTTGTCTGTATGCGAAAAGCGGTTACCCATTTCGGCCTCACGTCCGAAGAAGCTTCGATCGGACGAGCCGCAAATTATTCGCTGCCAGCTCACGCATTCGCTCGCAGTCGGGCCAGCAATTGCGAGCAAACGAGCACACAACAAAGCGAACAAAACCAACAAACAAACAAAACAAGAAAGCGAGTGCAAGCAAACAAATAAACGGCCATTCCCAATTTCGCTGTCTCGCCCACACCACTCACTCCTTTAGCTCCGCCGCCAGCAAGCAAGCGCACGAGCTGCTTGCCGCGCGCACATCCACAACGAATCACATCTTCTTCCCTTTCGCGGTCCACCTGGTCCGCAAGTACACGGCCAAGCAGCAGCAGCAACAACAGACGTTGCTGTCCACAAACGACAAAAACCACAGGAGCAGCAACAGCGTCCCCACAAGTCCTCTCGTAAGTGCCCCGACAAGTCCAGCAAGCGCAAGCCCCGTCACACAACCCACAGCAGAGAACATGACGGCGTCATCCAAGCTCGAACAGTACGTGATCCAGAAGCGCATCGCGGCCGCGCTCTTCGGTGACGTGCTGCTCTGCTCGCACACACCCACGGGCGACCTCGTGGCCGTCAAGCGCGTGCTGCTGAGCGCCGCCGCGGCCCAACGCACGCTGGCCACCGACAAGAAAGTGCGCGAGAACGTGGCGCTCGAGCGCGCGCTCTACCGCCACCTACAGACGCGCAACGGCGGTCGCGGCCACGCGAACGTGCTGCGTCTGCGCGAGGAGATCGAGTTCGACGGCTACCTGTACCTGGTTTTCGACTACTGCGAGCGCGGCGAGCTGTACGAGATCGTGTCGGCGTCCACGGACGGCAAGCTTCCTCAGCCAACCACGCGCAAGTACATGCGCCAGATCGCGCAGGGCGTGCAGTTCGTGCACCAGAGTGGCTACGCACACCGCGACCTCTCGCTCGAGAACGTGCTCGTGACCAAGGATGACGTGTGCCAGGTGTGCGACCTCGGGCTCGCAGCGTCCGCGTCCAAGGTCTCCAAGGAGACGGTCGGCAAGCTTTTCTACATGGCCCCCGAGGTGCTCGCTGGCGTGCGCTACGACCCGACCAAGGCCGATGTGTGGTCGCTCGGCGTCATGCTCTTCATCATGCTCATCGGCGCGCCACCCGTCGAGTCTGCGGCCACATCGGACGCGCGTTTCCGTCTCATCACGTCCCAGGGCGTGCGCAAGCTCATCGACCGATGGGGGCTCACGAGCAGCCTGCCAGCGGCGGCCATCGACCTGCTTGCGGGCATGTTCGAGGTGGACCCGACACAGCGCTTCACGATCGACATGGTCGTGAACCACCCGTTCCTGCAGGCGCCAAACCAGCAGCCGCAGCCCCAACAGTCCGCGTCCATCTTCCGCCGCATGCCGTCGTCGTTCGCGAGCGAGATCCTGACCAAGCAGCAGCAGATGGGCGACGGGCTCGACACCGCTACGGCCGGCGTCTCGTCCTCCGCCGCGGACACCGAGCCGCGCCGCCAAAGCTACATCAAGCGCACGATCAACCGCATCCTGCGGCGCCGGTCGTCCAAGCGCGTCATGGCCGTGCCGCCGCGCCAGACAACGGCCGTGTCCGAGTGCGGCTCGACCAAGGACTGCGCCAGCAACGGTTGCTTTGCGGCCGCGGCGTAGATGCACAAGCCACGCCAAGCAAGCAAGCAAGCGTAAGGCGCTTATTATTATTTATTATTTACCAGCGTGTATGCGAATAGTGTGAAAATAACTGTAACCAAGTAGAAGAAGAACGAGTCAAGGCGTCGTGCATTTAGAGCGGGCACCAGCGTGTCTGCATGAAGAGAATAAGGTCAACCATTGAGAATTTAAAATTTGAAATCCGACAAAAAAGATCGCGAAGCAAACTGTTTCACAGCAACTTCAACTTTTTTGTTCTTGATTGTTTATTAGGACATCACCTCACAAGTTGTCCCATGCAAGATGCACGCTTGTTGGATCTTTCTGCTTGTTTGTTCGCGCCCGCGTTTGTTGAAGTGATCGCAAACAACGCTGGCAAGATCCCTAGCTGAGGATTGCGAGAGCCCTCTGCTCTCCATTGGGTCCGTATTACTATAGGACACAACCAGCTGCGGCCATTACCAGCTGGTGGAAGCCAACGCTCTCTTGGGACGAAGTTGGCTCTCCCATACAGAGTCCCAGTCAGAATTGACCACCTGACCGCCCGTCCCGTACATTCGTTACTAAATGTCCGTCACGCAGTCAAACGTGCAATCGCATTGGTCGGGTGGACGGTTTCGCCAGCTGCGGCTCCGCCTCGCGCCCCAGTTTGTGGGACGCGCGCCATGAGGCCACACACGCGCGGTTGCACGATGCGGATGGCCACCTTTGCGGCCGCGCACCGCCTCTAGCGACCCAGCGTGTGGACCATGAGAGAGAGGGATCTCGGATCTGGGACCTGAGTGCTTCAGTCCCAAACAAGCCGCGTCTTGCGCACAGCGAGCCCACTTGAGCCGAACGCGATCCCACCAGCCAGCCGACCATGGGACTCAAGGCGATCGCGACCCGACTGCACCTCACCAAGGGCCCCAGTCAAGCGCAACAACAGACCGAGAGCAGCCCGCAGCAGCGCCTCGCGCAGCTCCAGCACGTGCGGCAGCTCGCGCCCGCGCTCTACGGCCAAGTGTGGCTCTGCCGCGACACGGCCGTGTCCGCCCCGAGCTCCGGCGCCAGAGTTGCAGTCAAGACCGTCAACCTGCTCGCGGCCGAGCAGCAGCAGACCATCCGCGAGCGCGTACCGGTGCGCGAGGACGTCAAGAAAGAGCGCCGCGTGCACGCCACGCTGCGCAAGCTCAGTCACAAGACCACCACCAGCTTCCACAAGGTGCTGTTGGTCCAGGAGGAGATCGAGTTCCACGGCGTGCTCTACATGGTCTTCGAGTTCTGCGCCGGCGGGGACCTGCTGGACGTGGTCAAGAAGAGTCCGCGCGCGCGCTTGGACGAGCGCACCTGTCGGTCCTTTCTTCGGGACGTCGCCCACGGCCTACAGTTCCTCCACCGCGCGGGCTTTGCGCACCGGGACATCTCGCTCGAGAACGTGCTCGTGACCGCCAAGGGCGAGTGCCGGCTCTCGGACTTTGGGCTCGCGTGTGACCTCGCAAGCCCCGGCACGAAATCGGCGCGCGAGCGCGTGGGCAAGCTCTGGTACATGGCCCCAGAAGTGTACGCGTGCGATGGACAGAGTCCCGCAGACGCAGGCTACGATCCCGTCCAAGCCGACATCTGGTCGCTGGGCATTCTGTTGGTCATTATGCTCACGGGCGCGCCGCTGCTCAGCGCCGCGTCGACGCTCGACCGGCGCTTCCAGTTCCTGCTGCAGAACGGACCCCAGGCGCTCTTCACGCGCGGCATCATCGCGGCGCAGGTCTCATCGGAGGCCCAGGACCTGATCTGCAACATGCTTCAAGTCACGCCCGAGAAGCGCATTTCGCTGGACCAAGTGCTCGCGCACGCCTTCTTCCAGGGTGTGTACTGAGGTCGAGCTGAGCTTAGACACACCAGCCAGAAGGCCAGAAGCTCAGGTTCCTGGTACTGAGAGCCTCAGGAGATAGAGAGATAGTTCGTTAGTTGATGGTGCTTGTTTGTTAGAGTGTAGCGTGTGCGTCATACAGTCGAATGATTGATAGAAGAGCGACAGCTTTGAACGCGAGAAGCCGAGTCCGTACAATACAAAGTCAATTACTTAGTCTAAGTAACACAGAGAAATGAAAGGCATCGCTCCGCTTTGCTGCCGACTAGACAGCAAGAATAATCTGAATGCGCTACTGACCGCGCTACGTTTGCTGATCGCCCGAGCCTCCCCGCGTAAATGCCATCGATGGTGGGTGTCCTTGCGCCCTCCTGACGAAGAGATGAAGAATATTGATGGCTGCATTCACGTTGCGATCCCAAACGCTGCGAGGACATGCGTTGTTGGTACAAACGCGCAGCACCCAAGACGGCCTTCCTGACAAGGGCTCTAAGAGCCCAGCCATGGGCCAATGACAGCAGCATGACAGCTTTGATGTTTGGAACTCATCTTGGTCAATAGTCGGCACTCTGGAGCCAACTTTCCTTCGCAGTGTTG